>JAMJFZ010003035.1:1942500-2232500 GCA_026225945.1 Cricetomys ansorgei
TGCTTTTCCTCTGTAGCAAGAACATGGTCATAGACACAGCCTGTATGCAGATGCCCACTGTCGTCCAGTAGCACTTGAGAACGCAGGCTGTCGGCTGAATTTGGCCCGAGGACTACAGCGTGTTGACCGCTCCCTTAAGCAGCATGTTATTCATTGTCTGTTTTAACCTTTATACAAACAGACACTTCATACCTGTTCTTCGATGATACCCTTTTAAAACACTGAGTCCTGTGCTTTGGGAATTCGTCTATGCTAACCTGTGCGTAGCTAACCCTTAAGGCTGCTTCGATGCTTGGTATCTTTGGAGCAATAAAATACCATTTCAGTCCTTTCTTTGGAGAAATTTTTTTCTCTCGATAATGTTGTTAGGTGTCTGAAATTGCCCTTTCTCATGGTTGTGTGTCTGCCCTGATAAGAACAATCCAGGCACAAATGCCACACGACAGAGGAAGTGCCTGACACTGAAGGGTCTAGTTCAGAGTTAATGCTCTCTGGGTCTTCCTGCAGGTGATCATCAACAGCACCATCACTCCCAGCATGACCTTCACCAAAACCTCGCAGAAGTTCGGGCAGTGGGCGGACAGCAGAGCCAACACGGTGTTCGGTTTGGGGTTCTCCTCCGAGCAGCAACTCACGAAGGTATGTGATCATTCCTCCCTACGTGGAAGGCATGTGTCCGTCCTCCCTGTAGCAGAACGGGAACGGGTGGCTGTCCATTGGCTGCCCGCTGAGGCGCAGCGCACAGAGCCGTTTCTGAAATAGACTCCTTGAAAACCGTGGCGGAAAGGAAGTTCATCTCCAGCAAACACCCGAGAGGACTGGCCTGGTGGCTCTCTGAGCATCCCTGATCCTGGAGCCCAGAAGCCTCCAGACCAGAGTCCAGAAGCAGGGCAGGAGGCCGAGTGAGATCAGGGCCCCCAGAGGCTCCTGCGCCTGGTCCTCAGCTGCCAGTGCTGTCGGGAAGATTGTGGCTCCTCGGGGTGGGGCCTTGCTGGAGCAAGTGGGTCACTGGGAGCGCCTGAGGCTTTACAGCTTGGCCTCACTCTGGGTGAGGCCGCCATGCCTGCCCAATGGGGAGCCACACCTTATGAAGCGAAGCCCTTCCTCCCTTAAGGTAGTCACAGCGGTGAAAATGTGACAGTTGACCAAGTCGGGTATCATGGCGGGACCTTCTCTGCCTCACTCTGCTCTTTGCGGGGTGTGACTTGAAGAGGGGATACCCCGAGAGTTCCGCCGGCCTGCTCGGCTTGACAAAGCGTTCGAGGACCTGAGGGCCCTCTGCACGTGCAGAGCTGCAGTCTCCATGCACTCTCTAGGTTTGCAGGTGTGGTGCGTAAGGCACCAGATCATGGTTCTCAGCCTTCTAAGGCCCGACCCTTTGATGCTGTGGTGACCCCCAACCATAAAGTTATTGTCATTTCTACTCCATACCTGTAAGCTTGCTGCTGTCATGAATCGTACTGTATCTGATATGCAGATGGTCACAGGTGACCCCTGTAAAAAGGGTCATTTGACCCCCACACAGTCTCCACCCACAGGTTGAGACCGCTGAGTTAGATGAAGGTGTGGGTATCGGGGCTGGCAGACACATGGCCATCTCAGAAGTATAGTCCTACTATGTATTAATATACTATATATACTAAGTATAATTCCTACTATGTATACTAAGTATAATCCCTACTATGTATAATATGTATACTAAATATAATCCTATGAATAATATACTATATATACTAAGTATAATCCCTACTATGTGTAATATACTATGTATACTAACTATAATCCCTACTATGAGTAATATACTATGTATTCTAAGTATAATCCCTACTGTGCCTCTGGAGAAAGGACCCAGTGTGACCAGCTTCTCCAAGTAGCTAGCTGTTCACTCTGCTCCATCATGTTCATAGCTGGGCACTCCGCAGGGTCAGAGGTCAGGGTGGCTATGGAGAGCAGGAATGTGTCTTTCACAGGACATGTGGCACTGTTTCCCTGGTACCATGGCCAGTTTATCCACAGGTCTTTTGAGCGTGTGGAGGGTGGGCCTGGGCACCTGCAGAGCCCCACCTGCTGCATGGCTCAAAAAGATTGTCTCCTGGGGAGTGGAAACTTCTGAGGGGCATCCACGTGGAATAGAGTATTTATAGGCTCACGTTACACTTCAGCCCAGTAACATTGCTATTTCCCAAGTCACGTTGTCATTAATTGTCCACCTCTGTTTCTTCCTTACCCATATACCTCTGGCCTTGGCCATTTTCCAGGGTTCAGGCCACTGTCCTTGAATACTTAGCTCAATAGGGTGTTCAGAGGGAGCGCCCGGGGCGCCCATTCCCTGGGCTCCTGCACTGGGCCCTGCTGTGTGCGTGGAGGGGGCCGCAAGGCTCACCAAGGCTTCCTGACTTGGGCCCAAGGTGACTGCTAAAGCGAGCTTCTGGATGGTCGTGTATGCTGGGGTTTCTCAGTTTTATCTTGTGGCCTTAGAAGGATTTTAATCCAAAGCAAAGTGATCAGGTTTGAATTTCAGATCCTTTTTTTTTTTTTTTTTTTAATTTTTTCTGGAAGCAAATCAGATTCAGTTCAGGATAGAACTGATGAAGATTCAACTAAAAGGTAGAGAATTTTTAAAGAATTTTTTTTTAATTGGCAGAACTTTGTCAAGTGGCTGAGGGAGGCCAAGACTCTGGGCTGATGATGGTAACATCCTCTTCTGAAATGGGGACGGGGACCAGCACCGTGATGACATGCAGTGTGAGGGTGGCTGAGAATGGGGGGCCAGCACCTCTGTGTGAAGTGGAGCGGGGGTGGGGGGGAGAGCCCCTCATCTGATCCAGCACTCACCCCATACCTTCTTCACACCTGCACAGATGGCCTCAGCGGCCTCAAACTGCTGGGAAGTGTCTGGGTCACGTGTGGGCCCGTCTTGGCACACACTCCTGCTTCTGTGTAGAGCCAGAAGTTCCCCCGAGCCAGGAGAGCCTGAGAGAGCCACTCAGAGCTCCCTGGTACAAACTCTTTCAATCTACAGAGGAAACAGGGGTGAGGGCACGAGAAGGAGAAAGCATCTGTGGGAAAGATTCCAAAGGGAAACTCCAAACAGAAACGAGAACAGAGTGTGAGAGTCCAGTTCTTCCTGATCTGCACCACTTCGGTTTCTCCCAGATGAAGACAACGCCCCGTTACTAAGGCAGAGTACCCTTTCTTCCTGAGTCACTGGGTCTCTGGCAACACTGGCGTCCCCGCTCTGTGACTGTGACCTGCCATCGTCACAGAGGTTTCTGAAACAAGCTCTCAAATATCGTCCTTTGTCCAGAGTATTTCAATCAGCTTTCCCTTTCTCTTTGAAGGGAACGATTAACCACACACTGATAAATTGCTGTGAACTGAGGCCAGCAGTCTCCACAAGTGGCAATTAGCTAGCACAGAGGGAACAGGAGCCTGAAGGGTTCCTAAGGCTTGTGAGCTGAAGGACAGCTGTGACTGAATATTCCTGATTCCTCGGTGCGGCTGCCCCCAGACCTATAGGGGTCAGTAATCAGACCCCGTGGGCTGGAGGGACACCAGTGCCACCATTTTCGCTTAAGAGCACCTCACATGTACTTCTCTCTCCAGCCCCCAGACAGAAAATAGACACTTTGTTCTTAGCAGCTGTCATTAGAAGGACCACTTCACAACCACAACCCAGGAAGTGCACAGCACAGAAACTTTCTGCTCTTGAGACAGGTTTCCAAAAATAATAAAACTCGTACATTCCCTGAATGGAACGGGGAGCTAGCTGCATGTCCACCCACTGGGGAAGGCACAGTACTTCAGTAGACTGAGGAAGGCTGGGAAGGAGCTCACGTGCTCTGCTAATAGCAGACGGAGAACCAGGCGGAAGAGTGAGACGGTTGTCAAAGTTTAGTGTTTGTGGCATCTGCCCTGTCATCCCCACAGTCTGAGCAACTTTACCTTCTCGTTCACTGCAGAGGAAACATGTTCTTACGTTAGGAGGCATGGCCCACCACCATGCATGCTGCGCGCACACGCACGTGTATACATATATATGTATACACACACACACACACATGTCTCACTAGGTAGTCGAGGCTGGCCTCTAATTTGTCCTCCTCCTGCCTCTGCCTTCTGAGTGCTAGGATTATTGGTGGACGTCACCACGCCCAGCTATGGCTGTTGCACTGAGAAGAGGCTGTGGTGGAGCAGTAATGAAATGCAGTGTGACCGGTTAGGAATCTGTAAGCACGAGCCCAGGTCAGCCGTGACAGCGGCCTAGACCAGGACAGCAGGGGAGTGTCAAAGCCGACCAGATTCGCGGTATACGGTGCAGGAGGACCAGGTGAAGGCTTCCCAGGCTGCAGAGCGGCGACTAAGCGTTGGGTCTGAGCTCGGTGCCTCTTGCTTTGTCCGTTTTTTCCTTGGTTGGTTTCTCCTCAGCCTCTCAGAATCACTTCTGCATTCATGGGAGAGAGCAGGAGGAAGCGCAGGGTGGTGCCCAGACCTTTCCTGAAAAACACTGGGACCGACATCTTCTTTGGCTCCTCTGTCAGCCCCGTCCCTGGCCCGCCACCTGGCCCGCCACCGCAAAGTCAAATAAATAAGTGATGAAGTCGTTGCCGCCATCAGCCCAGACCGGCTCCCAGTCACTATTCCAGACAGCTGAGCTTCTGTTAAGATAATAGAAAAGGAAATACTTGCTCTTTAGCAGACAAGCAGTAGGGTTCAGGTCTTCAAGGGCCACCCCACCCCAAAATAGCCACACGTAAGATCAAGCAGTGATAGTTCCTTGTTTTTGATAAATGATAATTTTGATTAAAATTGTTGCAACTTTATAGAAACTTTAGAAAATGATCTCAGAATTAAAAAAACAAAAACAAGTATTTGACAACAAATTTCAGGAAACTCTGTTTTGAATATCCTTTGGGCCATGGGTTTCACTGTAGGGAACATTGGTCACTGGGTGGCAAGATGCAGCTCCTACAGGGATTTTCCTGCAGTGTTAGAGAAAGAAACAGACAAACTAAAAATCCAACATAAAGAAATCGGTTAACTGGACCTAGTGATGTATGTCTTTCGTCCCGGCACGTGGGAGGCAGAAGCAGGCAGATCTCTTGAGTTCCATGCCAGCCAGGGCTACACAGTGAGACTCTGTCTTTAAAAAAAAAAAAAAAAAAGGAAATTGAGTGAAATCTCAGTGTTTCCTTCAGGATAATACTGTGCAGCAATTAAGATAATTTAGTAGAAGATCATATGAATGCTTGGAAGTATTAATGCCGTACTATTAGTTCCAAAAGTGGCTATAAAATGAGATATGCAACATCATTTCATTTTTTAGAAGATGTCATGAACGCATATACGCATACAGAAATACATCGGAGGGTTGTGTGGGTAGTATTCATCTCTAGGTAATGAGACCGTGGATTTTAAGGACATCTCTTCTCTGGGTAGTGAGATGGCTCAGCAGGTGGAAGGGCATTTGCCACACAGCCTGACATCCTGGAATTTGATCCCCGGGACGCACGATAGGTGGGAGGAGAGAACAGGCTGCACAAGCTACCCTCTGACCTCCGGATACACACACAGACACAATAACAACAACATCGCAACAGTATTTTTCTCAGCTCACAAGCGCACGTGACTCTTAATATAATAAGGAAAGGAATATGGGAAATCTTAGAGAGCTTTAGGCTCTGTCCGCCAGATAACTTTTGGGGGACTTCCGTGTCCGCCTCTGCTCTCCCAGTAGTCGGAGGCTATGAAAGGAAGCGTTCTCCCATCATCCTCCAGGGCCTTGGATCCCCTCCAGTTTTTCATTGCTGTAGATAATGCTAGGGTTATGGCCGTTCTGTTGAAGGTCCCTTGCTTTTCATGTCATCATTTATCTTCTCCGCAGTTTCCCAGGCGCGATACTGCTGTGTCCGTAGGTACGAATATCTCTGCCACTCACAATGTGCACTTCCACACTGCCCCTTAGTAGCACCGTACCAAAACACGCTACCACAAAGATCTTACCAGCTCCGGGTTTATGACCATACTGAGCATGCGCTAATTTTACAGGCCAAGCTCGGCACCTCGTTGCTTGGCTTCACATTTCCACCAGGCTGAGCGGTCCTCCTCACAGACTGCTCATTCGCTGCGTCTGTATTCGCGGACTGTGCCGCGTGCCCGTCTCCACCTTGCACAAACTCTGTTAAAAAGTCATGGTCTTTTTAATGTCGTCTGTCCTGGCTGAGGACATTTCCCCGCTGTTGTTTCCCTTCTGAGTTTGTGGGAATTTCTCGATTTTCTTTTTTCCTTCTACATTCAAACGCTTTGAATCGTCGCGCAGTCAAACCTGTCAGTCCTGTGATTTTCTTTCATGGTTTCTGAGTTTAGGAAGAAACTGCTCTCCTACCCCTCAAGCAGCAGTTTGATAAAGGCTTGGTTCTGTTGGCACCCCCGGGTTTGTCTTGTTTAAGGTGGGTCTCTTTCAGAGCTGCCTCTGAGCTCACCAGGGGCTCGCGCACCGGCTCCCCGCCAGCTGAGTAATCTTCCCCGTCAGTTTACCGTCCCCTTCGGCCCCTCGCTCGTTCCTTCTCATAGCTCATCCTGCTCTACCCTGTATTAACTGATAACAGGTAGTTTAGTTTCGATTGTTTAGTTTTCCAGGCTGGCTTAGAACTCATTATGTAGCCAAGGCTGGCTTTAAACTCTGAGTAATCCTCCAGCCTCAGCCTCCCAAGTGCTGAGAGTACAGGCATGAGCCACCATGCTCAGCTTGTAAGACATTTCAAGCGAGCGTTTCTTTAAAAGGTATCCGACGGGGCTTCTCCTGTTTATAAACAAATATTTTTAAGCTTTATTTTTATTTCATGTGTATGAATGAGTGTTTTGCCTGCATGTATATACGAGCACCTTCTACATGCGTTACCTGCAGAGGCCAGAGAGGGCATGAGAACTCCAGAAACTGGAGCTGGAAATGGTTGCTTCCATGTGGGTGCTGGGAACCAAACCCTGCCCTCTACAGGATCAACAAGTGTTCTCAAGGCTAAGCCATCTCTCCAGCCCCGTTCTTCTCTTCCATTACTTTAAAGTCTCTCCCCATTGGGGCTCCCCAAACAGGGAGTAGTCTAATCCATTCCCTGCGAGTCTTGTGATTTAAGCAGCAGACAATGTGGCTTTCCCCTGACAGGTTTGGTGGTTTCTTTCTATGGAGAAGCTGCATTTCTTGTGTTGTCTTTGGATTGGTTTCTGTTAGCCAGAGGACCTTAAATCTGTGCCTTCTCTTAACTTCTGCACCCAGCTGGCATCAGTGACTTTGAAGGTCATTCCAGCCTGACCTTGGTCAATTTTTGGAATTCCAATGTTTATTGGAAAAAGGAATGTCTTACCTTTGTTTCCTTTTAGTGGCAGATGAAATTTCTCTGCCATTGCACAGAACAGGCTCTAAATGGATGCAAAATAATAAAGGTGGGCACAGGTATGGCCATGAATAAGATTAGAGTAAGCCCTAACAACTATTCTTCACGTTCAGTTTGCAGAGAAATTCCTGGAGGTAAAAGAAGCTGCCAGGATGGCCAGAGACAAGTCCCAGGAGAAACCCGAGACTTCAAGTAATCATTCCCAAGTAAGTAATTTGTCCCTGAAATAAATGTGAGCACGATCAGCAATCGAGATTCCTTATTCCTTGTCACTCTGGGCAAGAAACAGGAAATTCTAGCAGCAGGAAGGCGTTTTTCAGCTATTAGCCTGAGCTGAGTGGCACGTACGTATGAGGCGCTGGAATTTCTCAGGTGCGGTTCTGCAATTTCGACATAAAATTATTGATACAGTCAGAGTTGCATATTCCCAGCCCACAAAGAACGTCTAAGTCACTGTGTTAAAGGTCACAGTGTAGCATAGCGGGAGAGGCTTACTTTGCCTACTCAAGACCAGGGTTTGACCCAGCATTTTGAAGAAAAGGGGACGTGGTTAGTGTACAATGTCTAGGCCGGTGGCTCTCACCCTTCCCAACGCTGCGACCCTTTAACACAGCTCCTCATGCTGTGGTGACCCCAACATAAAGTTATTTTTGTTGCTACCTCATAACTGTAGTTTTACTCTTGTTATGGATTGTAATGTAAATACCAGATATGCAGATGGTCTTAGGCGACCCTGTGAAAGGGTGGCTCCACCTACAGAGGGGGCCTGCTCACAGATGCTCTTCAGTGAATGCAGGCATCTCCTGCTCACTGGAGAAATATGCTTGATACCAGATGCTGTTCCCACAGATCTTAAGTCTGAAGAGATCTGGCTCTGCCAGGATTTCAGGAGTCTGTCTGCTTAAATGCATGTTAATATAGCAGCTATAAAGGACAGATCTTAACCTGAGATTTAAAAAACCGCCAGCGTGCCTGGTGCCTTTGTTGACGAGAGAAGACCTGACCACCACACAGGTAGAGAAGGAGCAGAATCGGGATTTGGGATAAGCCTCCTGGAGGTTGAGTGACAACCCAGATGTCTGCCCTGCACATTTCTACATGTGGAGATAAGCCGGGAGGTACTGTGAACGAGCTGCGGTTCTTCCTTGTTTATCCTCCGTTCCGTTAAGTAGGCAGTCAGCAGGCATTGGAGTTGCTATGACTACTGCTGTGGTTGGACAGGATCATGTGCAGGTGCTGAAGCAGTAAGGTGACTGAGGGCAGGCTGTGCCTCAGGAGGCTGTTAGGGGCCGGATGGCGTGGCCTGGGTGGCCCCTGTGCAACAGAGAAGGGTTGACTGGAGGGTTGACAGCTCCCAGGAAAGCCAGGAAGACTTCATGTCCAACACCTAGGACTTGACCCAGAGCCAAACAGAAAAGCATGGCAGAGAGGATGTCAAGAGCGAGGCCCCTGGGAAGGGTAAAGCTCAGAACACCGAGGGTGGGTCCGTGGGGCCCCCAGGTTTGCCAGCAGACTTGATGGTCAGATGACTCACACAGCAGAAGCTATCTGTCTCAAGTTAACGTGCTCACGCTTTGTCTTGGGTTCACCATAGAAAAGACGCCCCAGGTGGGTTTCTGGGACTGAGTGTGTGCTAGGCTTCAGGTGGATGGGAGCTTCATCCAGGAGACAGTTTCACGTAGCGCAGTCATTACTGAGTAACCGCCTCGGGTAAGCTCTCGAAACAGAAACATGGGTAGGGCTATAGACATTTCTTTTTTATTGTTCAGTTGGTTTCACGATTAGTCGTATGTACGTGTCTGTCGGTCACATGTCCAGGGGGCCCGAGGAAGCCAGTAGCGTCAGATCCACGGGGCTGGAGTTGCAGGCGATAATAAAGTACCTGATGTGCACACAGCAGACTGAACTCGGGTCCCCTGGGAGAGCGATGTCCTCTTAACTGCTAGCCGGCCCTCCAGCCCCACACCCCACGGGTATTCTGAAAGCTCCCACTTACTCTATAGAAAAGGTCTTCGGTGTACATAGCTCTAATACACTGTCTTTTTACGAATACCACATATTACAGTGATATCTTCAAGTTTAAAAATCCGAATTTATCTAAAATGTTTTGTTTAAAGCTTATCTTGTGGGATAGATGTACCTAATAACACAGTAGACGGGGACGAGATTTTGTCTCGCGGGTACTAGTTTTTATTCTTCCCCACTTGTATTTCATCGTGCGTTTTCCTTTTTCTGAACAATCAGCTGCTTATTGCCTGGAATATCTTCAGAGAATGGACACTCTGCCCAAGTTTTCAAAACAGCTGAAGATTTAAACAGCCCAATGAGAAAAACTCGTACTGTAGGTGTTGTGTGTACGGCGATACACGAACCACAACATCGCATACACTTGAGAAGAATAAAGCCCGCCTGCTCCCGGGCTGGGCCATAGGTCAGTGGTAGAATATTTGCCTGACAAGCACAAGGCCTGGGGTTCAAACCCCAGCACTGGAAAACAAGCGCAAACCGTGAGCTGTGTCGCCGCAGACAGGTTGGCGGTGTTTTGAAGTGTGTGTTTTCATTGCACCCTTCTTGTCCATTCTGCTGTACCAATGCCTTTAACCTTTTAAGAGCACACTCTGTACGTCGGGCCATTCCCTCCTCTCCAGTATGCCCTCTCAAGACTGCCCTAGCGCCCAGGTCGTAGTCCAGCTGTGTCAGCACTCACTCCCCGACAGCAGGCTGTCTGTCTACGGTTTTCACTGACTTAAATGCCTGCCTTTGAGCAAAGGATCACTTCTCTGTGGGACGAACCCTGGAAACGGGCGCATGGGTGAGGCGTCTTCGCCCTCGCCCACGGAGATGTCAGTTCCGACTCCCACCAGCCTGAGCAAGGCTTTTCCTCCCCACACCTCGCCAAGAAACTTGCTGATTTGACACGTGAAAACTTATCTCCACTGGCTTTTCCCATTCCCTAGTGACACCCAGCATTTACATGAATTTACTGCTTTTAAAATTGTCGATAGCCGTTCTTCCCTCTCCAAGGGTTACAGCGTTCATGTCGACCTCTCAGGCCTGGCGTATGTAATATAAACGTGTGTGCAGGTCTTTGGTAGTTCTGAGGATTCCGTGCGATGTATGGTGATTACATCACCTCCCCTTCCCCCACTCCTCCCATATCCACCTCCCCCACGACTTCTGCCCTCTCTCTTTCCTTCTTTAATAACTGGTTTGTGCTGTCCTTACACGCTCGGACTTGAGACTGCCCACTGGTGCATGGCTGACCTATCAGGGGCCGCTCCCTTAAAGCCGATTCTCACTCCTGCAGAAGCCGTCAGCTGTCAGTAGCTCCTCATTTAGGGGTAGCCCTTGAACCCGCCCACCGTGCTGGAACATTGAGTGGCTTGATCAGACAGCCAAGCCACTAGCTTTACATACTTTTACTGCCTGTGAAAGTGTTGGACACGTCCTGTATAGTGAACCTCAATGGCCAGTCGCTCTGTTACGGCCCTACTCCTGCTCCTATCCTGTGTTTCAAAGGAAATCCAAGGTATCTGATTACATCCAAATATTTCAGTGTGTAACTCTGAAAAACCAGGACTCCCGGGCCAGTGAGGCGGCTCACACAAGTCTGGGGACCCAAACAATCCGAATTCAGCCCAAGGAACCCGCAGTGGAGGAGGAGAAGGGACTCCTGGAAGTTGTTCTCTGGCCTCTTCATATATGCCTGTGGACACACACACACACAGGCACACACACACGTACATACCGTACACACACACACAGACATACATATACACACATGTACATACCATACATACATACACACACATACACATATACATACACACATACACACACACGTACATACCATACATACATACACATGCATACATACCACACACACACATACATACCACACATGCACACATACATGCCTGTGCACGCACAGACATGCACACGCACCACACACACATACACACAAACTTGTACATACCACACACACACATATCCATACCACACATACATGCCTGTGCATGCACACGTGCACACGCACACACACACATACATGCCTGTGCGTTTGCACACACACACACACATACATACACACACGTACATACATACCATACACACCACACACTCACACATACATACACACACACGTACATACATACCATACACACACACACACATATATACCACACACAAACATACAAGCCTGTGCACGTACACACACATACACACCACACACTCACACATACATGCCTGTGCACACATACATGTCACACACACATAAATGAAATCTTAGTTTTCATTTTAAAAAAATGATTCTAGAGATTTCCAACCTGGAAAAGACCTTTAAATCTCACTGTTAATACCTGTTGCATACATTTCCCCAGGTTTCATTTGCATTTTAATTTTGTTTATGACTTCTGTTTTTTAATGCAGAAATTTAAATCAGATTCATAGCCTTTATTTGCCTTTATGCCTATAGGGGGCTAAATAAGATATAAGGTGTTATTCAGATCAGATGAGGTTTCTCCTTCCTGTGGCTTGGCTTATTATAGAAGCCACTTCAGGGCATTCATAAGAATGCTAAGCAGTGTTGGACCGGCAGACACCCGCGTGTTGATCTACTCTCCGTAGCCCCGGGATCCGTACATGGCCCCAGCATCTGATACTCTTCCCGAATCCTCAAGGATTCACCACTCCATAGTGTCTCTGTTGTTTATAACAATCCTTTGTCAGCTCTAACTTCTGGCCTGGGGTATCTGAGGAGACCAGATATTCAAGCTGGCAGGGATTGAGCACAGACAATAGGAACATGAAGTCTGGCCCAGGTATTACCTGTCAGCAAGCCTCAGACTTAGGAACTCCGTGCGGAGGGCTTGGGGCCCGGGGCCCTCCAGCCCTGTGATTGGTTGTCTGGGTTCAGGGAGTCGGTTCGTCCAGACTCACGAGCACATATTCGTTCTCTTGCTGTGCCTGACTTGCTGCCAGTGTAAGGACAAGCAGTAACATGTGAAGATAGTTCACATGGCCAGGCATCTGGGCGTGAAACCCCGTCTTCCACTCAGGCATCCAGCGTGAACGGGACGGATGACGAGAAGGCCTCGCACGCGGCCCCCGCCGACTCGCGCCTCAAGTCCGAGAACGACAAGCTGAAGATCGCTCTGACGCAGAGGTGAGGCTGGCTCAAAACCCGCTGCCCTGCGCTCCGCGTGTCCTGGGAGCCCTTCCTGCTGCAGGCCTCGGGACCTGAAGAGAAGTCTGCACTGCTCAGAGCTGCAGGCTTCTCCTCCTGGTCGGAGGCAGACCGGCCAGCTCTGCCGCCTGTCCGTCAGCGTGAGAGCGTGCCAGTGTGAGAACGCCCTGCTGGGTCTCTGATTGTGTTTTGTTTTGAAGAGGGACGTTGATCAGTTCCCCCACGACAGCGAGTCCTCCACATCCCAGCAAAATGTATAGAAACCTAAGAAAGGGCAGCTCTCTCTCTGGGAAGCCACACCCACGCTCACAGGCTCTCGGGTGTGCCCGCGCTTTCTGCTTCCCGCTGTGCTTTAGACTGGCGTTTAGAATGCCTCTCCATAAACCCCAGCTCTGCTTTCAAGAAAATCTTTAAAAACTATGAAAAATAATATGAAATCACACACAAAGTCAGTAATATTCCTGCACACAAAGAAGATAGGATAACATTTGAAGAAGAAGTGTCCTTTATAAAATTAACCAGAACCATAAAACACCTGGGAATAGAGTTGGTGAGAAATACCCAGGATGGCAGGAAGCAAACGGTGGTGGAGAAGGTGGTCTGGTTGTCGTTGTGGTGTGGTTGTCGTGGTGGTGGTGGTTCTCATGGTGGTGATGGTGGCTGTTGTGGTTGTGGTTGTGGTTGTGGTTGTGGTTGTGGTGGTGGCTGTTGTGGTGGTTGTGGTGGTGGTGGCTGTTGTTTTCAGACAGGGTCTCGGCATAGGCAAGCTTCAATCTCATTCTGTAGCTGAGGCTCATGCATCACTTTAAAATGATTTTTGAGGGTCACAAATGAATAATTTAACACAAAAATACATGATCTCTTAGCTTTAAAAATATTTATGGGGAAAAAAAGAGAGGAAAAAACTTGATGGAGACTAAGAGGGGGCTCAACAGTCAAGAGAGCTCGCTGCTCTTGCAGAGGACCTGGGTCCCATTGCCAACACCCACACCGAGTGGCTCGTAACTGCCTGCAGTTCCAGCTGCAGAGATCCAGCACTTTCTTTGGCCTCTGAGAGCCCTGACACACATGTGGCACACACACACACACAAAGACAAATCTTTAAAAAGCTAGTTCTACATATTTATTACATGCATTGTGACATTAACGAATACAGTATGCGATGATCAAATCAGAGTCAGTGATCCTTCGCTTCCGACCTGGTGGCCTTCAGTTGAGAAGTAGCAGGAAGCCAGGGGAGCCAGGCATTAGTCTCTCCTAAGTGCTGTGTACATTAACGTGATCCCTGCACCCGTATCAAGAAGCCTTACATTTTAAATAACAACACAAGTCATTCTGAGTTTCAGAGTCTTCAGGGCCGGACCCTGGTACCTTCAGAATTACTCTGCTACCTGTCTGAGGGCTTTGGCCAGATGCCCTCAGTATCCTCTTTGTGACTGAGAAGGTGTTTTCACCAGACTTCCCCGTGTAAGAGCCTTCAGGCCCAACCTACAAATTCCCCCGCTGGACAGATGAGGAAACTAGGCCCAGTTAATAAAGTGACTCCCTGCCAAGGTCACATGGCTAAAGCAAGCCTTCCCATCCCCCAGTACAGCCTCTGCAGATACAGTCTGCCCAGCCAGCCCCAGCCCCAGCTGGAGCCCCCCAAGGGCTGCCATCACTGCCCCAGCTCAGCACCCTAGCCGCTGTTCAGAGCTTCATTCCTGCGATCTGACCTAGAAATTCCAGAGAGCACAAGAGACTTTTAGACCCCACCTTCTGTGTCTGGATGCTTCAGAGACAAAGCTGACCAGTCTCTTTTCTTACCAGGAGGCTGTGGGGACTGTTTGCTTTGTTTAAGGCACAGTGGGATGCCCGGATGAAAATATCCCAACCCTAAAAATAAATGTTTTCGGATCCAAGTTCAGTGAAGAGTGAGTTACAGGGATAGCCCTGAAGCCATTCCTAAAAATCAGTTTCATTCCCAGCCACCACCTCTGACATTCATCAGATAAAAACAGCCGCTGTGTTTTTTATTCAGTGGGTGACGTTTAAAACCCAGCGCATTTCCCAATCACTTCATAGATCCATGGGGCCGAAGGTAGGAAATAACATTCAGATGCAGTTGCATATGCTTAAACTTTTTAAGTCTTTAGAAAAAGGACACTCCCCAACTGGGCAGAAATTTCCTTTGTGTAGGGGTGGGCGGGCGGGGACAGGTGTGCGTGTACTTGAATGTGTATGTGCGTGTGCAGGTGAATGCACATGTGTGTGAAGGCCAGAAGTCAACTTTGCATGTTATTCCTCAGGAATCATCTACCCTGGAAAGAGAGACAGACAGACACTGGCTGACTGCGTGTGTCTGCAGTGTATGTACGTGTGTGTGGGGTTGCATCTATGTGTGCATACAGGAACCAGAGGGCTGGTGTCTTCCTTTGAATCAGGGCTTTTTACTGACCCTGGAGCTCACCGACTGGCCGGGCTGGCTCACCGTCTGATTTCTGTGATCTGTGTGTCTCTGCCCTTCAAAGCTGGGATGGCAGGCGCATGCAGCTGTGTCCAGCTTTCACATGCTGCTGGGGATTTGAACTCTGGTCCTCTTGCTTTCACAGCAATCACTCCTGTCCAATGACCCAGCTTTCAGCCCTGTTTTCTTTGTTTTGTTTTGTTTTGGACAGGGTCTGTCTGTAGCCCTGGCTGTCCTGGAACTCACTGCATAGACCAGGCTGGCCTGGGACTTAGAGATCCTCCTGCCTCCGCCTCCTACCACGGGGATTACAAACAGGCTCCACCACCTTGACCTGTTCATCAGACATGGGTGCTGGTGACAAGCCCTTTGCAGAGGGAGCTGTCAGTAGAACTTTCTGTGGCTTTGTCCTCATCGGCTCTGTTGCACCACCTCGGGTCTGGTCTCTTAGACAGGAAATGAAGGGAGCTGCGACCGAGGGAGACCTGGTCCCTGTTGGCTTGAAAGGTCCTCACTGAGCACAGAGGTCAGAGGTGAACAGGAGGCAGTATGCGCTCCTAGCTCCCAGCCCCTCTTCTAAGGAAACAACCGGGTAAAGCGCCATGCTCACACTAGCGCGACTCCAGTCCCTCCTGGCAGCTGATGCGAGCAGGCCCAGCGTGAGGACTGAGTGCGACCAGAGTCTGAGCTTCCCTGGGGCGGGTCAGGGCGTGGCAGAGTTCCCAGCCCAGCAGATGGGGTGCGATGGACGCCACCCCTAACGTCTGTCACCACCCGGCACCCCTGCAGTGCTGCCAACGTGAAGAAGTGGGAGGTTGAGCTGCAGACCTTGCGGGAGAGCAACGCCCGGCTGACCACGGCGCTGCAGGAGTCGGCGGCCAGCGTGGAGCAGTGGAAGAGGCAGTTCTCCATCTGCCGGGATGAGAACGACCGGCTCCGCGGCAAGGTGGGCTCCGGTGGCCCCCAGGGCGAGGGCGTGGCCAGCAGGGCGGGGCCGTGGCCAGCAGGGCGGGGGCGTGGCCAGCAGGGCAATGGGTGCGCCCAGCAGGGTAGAGAGGGTGGCCAGCAGTGTAGGGAGGGTGGCCAGCAGGGTAGGGTGGCCAGCAGGATAGGGAGGGTGGCCAGCAGGGTAGGGAGGGTGGCCAGCAGGACAGAAGGCATGGCCAGCAGGGCGGGGGCGTGGCCAGCCAGACAGAGTGGCCAACAGATCAGGGGGCGTGGTCAGCAGGACAGGAGGCGTGGCCAACAGGACAGGGGGCGTGGTCAGCAGGACAGAAGGTGTGGCCAGCAGGATAGGGAGGGTGGCCAGCTGGGGTGGGCAGCAGGGGACAGGCCGCTGATGCCCCCTTTCCCCCTTCTTCAGCCTCCCTCTGGCTCCTCCCTGGCCCACGGGCAGGAGGAAGACACTTTTACCCCCTCTTGACCACCCCGTCTCCCTGCCTGTCTCAGTAGGACTTCATTGTGTAAACTACTGACTTTGAATTCCCGTTGCTAAGGAAAGATAAGTGACCCCAAAATCGCTCTCGAGGGTTCCCGTACTCCTGCCAGGCTGGGCTGTCTCTGTAGGTCGGCTTCCCATGGCATCTGCGGCTGGGGCTGGCCGGGGAAGGGAAGGGAACCCAAGGCTAAATGAGGGAATCGATCTGTTTCCACAGAAGCCCTGCTCCCACCGAATCGTTACTTCTAAAAATGTAAATTTGGAAGCAAAGAGAGGGACATAGCTGGGAGAGGAGAAAGTGGGAGCCAGCTGCTGAACTCCTTGTTCCCTGTAACCGGCCTGGGGTGCTCGGAGATGCCCTGTGAGGCTCTCAGGCTTCTGCTTAGACTGTATTATGTGTGAGCACACAGGGCTTCAGAGAACGCTCTGAAGTGCAGGGTCTGGGGGGACCTGTCCCTTTACTCGACTGGGCAGAGCCACCGTGGTGGGGCCCGCCTTCGCCACCTTCCTCGGGTGCCGATCGCCCACAGAGCTGCTTCCTGTCACTTTTACTTTCCATCCCGGCAATGAATTTGCTGACAGTCAGGGCACCCGGCCAGCGGCTGACTTTGCGTGTTCCTAGCCGAGGCCTGGCTGATCTGCCTGCCAGGGGGATCGATCGCTCTTTTTTTCCAAGTAAAGAGCAGAATGTCTCCCTCTGGTCTGAGCATGATAGCCAAGTGCACCCTTTGGGTGCTCGGTTTCCAGGCTGGAGATAGAAGTTGGGCACATCAGTTTCCGTCGGGGCTGAGGGTTTAGGTCCTGAGGGTTGGTCCAGTGAGCACCGAGAAGAGGCCGTATGCGAAGGCCGGCATTGTCTGAATATGACAATGCAGTGTGTCTCTGCTTTTGGACTCTGTGTTAGCCCCACGCCTGCCATCCACTCTGCGCACACATTTTAGTTCCCGAGAAACGCTGAGCAGCTGATGGCGGTGTCAGAATCCGAGGGTTCTGTGCGCTCACCCCGCTTGGTTAGCCATTTTGTGGGGTCAGACCCAGGAAAAGATGCACTCCTGGGGCGTGCCGGTCAGTCTCGAAGACCATAATTGCTCACATGGCTCCCCAGCCAGGACCCTTCTGTGTGCGTGTGTGGGTGGGGTCATCTAGAGAAGTGATCGAGATGTCTTTAATTTCCATTCATTAGCTCCTGTCCACTAGCATCGCTAAATCCTCCACTCGGCCACCTTAAACCCTTGGGATGAAGCCGAGTAACTCGGGACGTGATTAAAGTGACGTAAAAGCCGTTCTTGGGGAAAGCAGATCAATTCAGGGGACGTCCGGCTTGTGGCAGATCCTTAAAGCAAACCTGAAACTACTCCCCTGTGGCCATCGAGGAATCCGGAAGCTCAGCTCATGAGCCGGGTTTCATAAATTGCTGGCCCTACCGGGATTCAGTACCGAATCTCGTGCCAGCAGGGGCAGACGGCATGCGCACGGCAGCCGCACCGTGGCTGTTTGTGGGAAGTATAGAAGTGGGCTGTTGACGGCTTATTTGAAAAGAAAGCATAAAGCAGTCACGGCAAGCTCGCGTGTAACGACTCCACCCTCTCCTTAACCACGGTGCTCTTTAAGATCGAGGAGCTGGAGGAGCAAAGCGGCGAGATCGGCCGGGAGAAGGAGAGGAACACCCAGCTGAAGCAGAGGATCGAGGAGCTGGAGTCGGAACTCCGAGAAAAGGAGATGGTGAGCAACAGGCCCTGAGCCCCTGGCCTCGTGTGGCGACCTCTCCGATGACAGAGGTCAAAGATAGGACGGGCGACCTGGGACCCCGCAACGGCCTGGACTCCAGGACAGAGAATTGGGCTTTGCACCCGGGTCAGCTTCTCTGGAGCCAAGGCCTCACAGTGCCCCTTGCACTCCCAGGGTGAATCGAGGGTGGTGGTGTGGTTCAGTATGTAGAGCACTTGCCTGGCATCCATGAAGCCCCGGGGACCCATGTCAACCCAGCATGGTGGCACACACCTGTAATCCCAGAGCTCAAGTGTAGAGGCGGGAGGGTCAGAAGACCAAAGGCCACCTTCACTGAGGCAAGCCTGGGATCCGCAAGATGCTAAGGGGGGAGGAGGCTTACTGAAAGCCCTAGACAGTCTTAGAGGTCACCTGCGACGTCAGGAGACTCAACCAGAGTTCCCGTTCTCACGGGCATTTATGTGCTGGGAGACAGATAGGCACACAGCACCGGGACATGGGCAAGCCAGTGAAGCCTCCCGAGGCCTCGGTTTCCCCACTACAAAACAGCGATCCTAAAGACGCCTGCCATCTTACAGCGTGTGCCGATTCCAGACAATGACGCACCTAATGTTCTGCGCCCTGGAGTCACGTGGCACTTCAGAGTCACAGCCCCACTGTTACTCACGGGGGCAAGACAAGTTCCCGGAGCAGCCGCCAGTGGGCTCGCACGTCAGCGGTCTCCCAGAGCATCTTTCCAATCTGATTTTTGTGTGTGCGCATCTTTTTAAAAACATTTCCGTCTCCCCTAGGAGTTGAAAGACCTCCGAAAACAAAGCGAGATCATACCTCAGCTCATGTCGGAGTGTGAATACGTCTCTGAGAAGCTAGAGGTGAGGGCACGCGTGCTGGTCCTGCGGTGACGGGCTTGTCCCCGGCTGCTCCACACCCAGGGTGGTCAAGGGTGGGCTTCTGCTGACAAGATGCTGGTGACGGCCAGCCAGGAGCACTGGGAGAGCGGCCTCAACGGCCTTGGCTTTTTGTCTTTCCCACCCACACAAAGGCTGTTGTGTATAACCGGAGCGCAGGCCGCTATTTGCCACCCACGGAAAGTCCCTTCAGAACCTCGGCTGCTAAGGCGAGGGCCAGACAGGCAGTCCCCGTCCACCCTGGCCTCTTCCCAGCTCGTGACTTTGGGTACCGACCTTAGATGAGTCTTCCTCGCTGGCATCAGCGTGCCGATCCTCAAAATGAGGGTTTTTCTTTACCCCTAGTCTCTAGTCCCCTTGACCCCTTGACCTGCACGAGGGACTGTTTATTGACTCACCCCGGCCTGTATTGGTAACCGGTTTCTGGGCACCTGTTCAAGAAAGTCCCAGTTTATGCCCACGGGGCAAAGCTCTTACATGGCGTGAAGAGCCCTCCCTCATGGAGGACCAGAGGTGAGCTAGAGGCTGAGGAGGGCTCTCCTGGAGCCAGGGAGCCTCTTGTATTCCGGCTTCAGTAGGGTCTAAATGGAAGGTGGTCTCTGCTGACCACTCCCAGGGCACGAACACCCCACACCTTCACCCTCCCCCTCCCCCACCCCCACCCCGTTCCAGAGCTTCTCTGTTGGAACCTTAGTGAAGCCCCTGGGCAGACTCCCCATCCTGCGTTTCTGGTGGCTGTTTGTGGTGTCCCATCCAGATGCTGGTCAGCCATCCCTCTTAATCCTTCTGGAAAACCATCAGGGAGAGAATGGCAGCACAGGCCGGCCTCCTTCCTGCCTCCAGTGGCGGATGTTGGGTCGGGGACAGCTATTTCCAGCTCCACCCCTCACCACTCCTCCAGACCCTTCTCCCTCTTGTCTTGTCAGGCGGCAGAGAGAGACAACCAAACCTTGGAAGACAAAGTGCAGTCTCTAAAGACAGACATCGAGGAGAGTAAATCCCGACAGCGCCACCTGAAGGGGGAGTTGAGGAGCTTCCTGGAGGTGCTGGACGGGAAGATCGACGACCTCCACGACTTCCGCCGAGGACTCTCCAAGTTAGGCGCAGATAACTAGGGCCTCGCGGAGCCTAGGCCGCGGGTCCCGCGTGTGTGTGTGTGTGTGTGTGTGTGTGTGTGTGTGTGTGTGTGTGTGAGAGACGCAGTAGACGTAGGGTGTTCTCCGTTTGCGTTGCTTCTGTAAATGCAGGTGCGTTCTGTCTGTCTCCAGACCAGCTGTGCCGCCCAGTCCTCCAGAATAGGAAATCTCTCGCGTCTCTGGCCTTGTGAGGTTGTGGACACCTGGAAGCTTCTGACTCAGGACTCAGACCTTGGTCTACCTTAGCCATTACGCAGTCAGGGCAGGGATGTTTATATCTTTCTCTAAGGGCTGCTACGATCCTGCGAACTGGGGGGTGGGGGGTGTTTTCTAGCCCGAGTACCAACATCCTTTACATCAGCCGCCGGGCACCTTTCTACTGAGTAGCGTTCAGAGCACGTGACTCTCCGACAGATTCTGGTCCGCGGCACATGGAGGGAGCATCTTCTCCCAACAGGGGTTAGCAGGTGTATCTTTTTGACGTTGTGACGTGACAGTTGTCATCCCCAGGTGCACAGTCGACTAAAAAAAGAAATAACTGTCAAACACAACAACAGCCAACTCACAGTGTTCAACCGCATTCATGGTTCTCCTTGGCTGCATGTGGCCCCCGGCTGTAGGTCAGACGTACACACTTGAAAGGAACCATTTAGTGGAGACTCAGACTCAGAGGTTTTGGGGTGTGTGTACTGACAGGGAATCCCTTGTACACTCTCTGCCCCGTCCCCGCCCCCCCATTTGTAAGGTTGTGACAGTGTTCCTTTTCTTGTTTTGTTTTTTTTTTTTGTTTGTTTGGTTGGTTGGTTGGTTTCAGAGCAAACGCTTACGCTGTGGGGCAGGGTTCGGTGAGGGAGCCCAGCACAGTGCCGGGCACAATAGGTGCTTAATAAACACTTGTCGGTTAAACACGTACACAGAATTTAGTGTTTCAATCAAACCCCACAGCACAGTTCGCACCCGTGTTGATCCATCGCCTTTGCTGAAGTAATTATCAGAGACAAGCGCAGCGTAGTGCAGTCACACCCAGACGTGGCTTTGAGGCAGGGACCTGGCAGCGGAAGCTTTGTGAGCTTCTGTAAGGCCTTCTGTGGGCGCCCAGCCACGGTCCTCTAGAGGTCGTTGCCTTCGGGACCACCTTCTCCTCTAGACGGAGGCCTTTAGGATACTGGAGAGCATGGTGTGGGAGCCACCTTAGGCCTGGAAGCTAGGCCGGGCTCCTGTGGTGGGTTTGAACCACTGCGAAGATACCCTACAGGCCGTGAGGGCGAGAGTCCCTCAGGTGACAGCCCTTGGCCTTAGTGGCTCTTTCTCAGCTCTGCTAAAGGGCCTGGAGCCATGAAGCTCTCCTCTCACAGAAACTTCGTGGTGGAGACGTTGCGCATTCCGTCCGCAGCCGTCCTTCCCATGGGAGACAATCTGTTTTAAGTCTGAACCCCAACTTCTAAATGCCCTGGGAAAGGGGAACTTTGGTACTCCCTACCCCTCTAAGAACCCTCTAGATATGTGTTCACACGGGGTTAGAAATTTCTCTTCTTGACTTTGCACAAGTGAGAAAGCCGCCCGAGAGAGGGCTGGCTCTGCGTGTTCACAACCCAGGCCCTTTGGTGATTTCCAAGCCCCCCCCCCCCTTTTCCTTGTGGTGGCTGAGCAGTCTCTGAGCAAGGATCTTGATTGGGATAGGAAGGAAGGCTGAGGTACGAGGGGGGTGTACCCATCAAGTCGAGATGTCTGTGTAACCTGGGGGTCACCTCGGGTGTAATTCAGCCCCGAGTACCGGCCCCGCCTTTCCCCTCAGCTCCCAGGAGTTCTCAAGTTGGCAGCAGCTCCTACTGGTGACCCAGAGAGCAGAGGCTGGCTATGACCCATCATGGGGTCAGGAGGACTCTTCTTAGCTGTCCTTCCCGCCCGCCCCCCCACCCCGTCTGTTCGCAGCCTGCGCACATGGCTGCCCAAGAGCAGTGACACTGGGACCCCCGCTCGGGCCTCAGACGATCCTCTGCAGATGACATAGCCATCCAGGAGGCGGTCTTGGCCCGCTGGAGTGCCATCTGCTGACACGGCCACATGGAAGTCACTTCCAAGGCGGAAATGTAGAAAGTTCTGGAAGTCATCACCACAGTGGGCTGCTGTGAGGTTGAGACCCATCATCCCTGTTGTTAGCCATCGAAGAGTCTGGCAAGCTTCTTGTAGCCAGTAGGTGGCAAACAGAGTTTATGTGCTGTTAGACTGTCCCAGCCGCCACAGCCCGGGAGCCTGAGAGCCTAGGGACTCCCCTGAGGGTGACTTAGGCCCCATGGCAAAAGCACAAAACTAAGCACTGGACTTCCATCTGCTTTCTCTAAAGGCCTCATGTGTCTTCATTTGCTTTCTCTTTGAGAACAGTCGTGGCCCAGGAATTGACTGGACAGTCAACAAGGCTGGCCCTGTCAACAGCCTTGGGCGCAGCAAAAGGTGGGCTGGGTTCAGAGCAGCGGCCCGCCGGAATTATTCAGATCCACTCACACCGACGTGATATACCGTCATTTATTATGACGCCCTGCCCAGTTTGGGGGCCTCACACGCTGCGCAGATGGGCGTGAGCTGTCTCCTCCCAGCAATCATGGCTGCAGTGTGCTGCCTACAGAAGCAGGTTCCAGATGAGATCCCCTGGCGTTGGCATCGCCAAGACTGGCAGTCTGCACCCTGTTTAGCCTGCTTTCTGCAGCCATTCACATGGGGCCTAAGAGAAACCAAGTATAACCCAGAACCTTTAACCCCGATCCCGACGCATTTCCATCCTTGGGGCTTGGTGAGGAAAGGGCCAGTTTCTGGCACCCAGGGAGCATGAAACCACCAGGGGGGCAGATTGGGAGAGAAAAGCAGAGCCGGTGCGGGACCTCCCATCATCCCCTTCAGTTACTTCTCCCCAAGAGCAGTCACTTCAGACTGGGTGAGAGAACTTGGCAGAAATTATAAACGGGAGGCAGGGGCACAGAGCATGCTCGGGGGAACCCAGTTGTGACTGTGTGTGGGCTCTGGGTCTCCTGGACCTGGATCCATGGCTTTCCTGTCATCAGTCTCCCGTCAGCGTCCCTTAGCTGCCAAGAAGTAAAAACTCTTCTGCCCTACTGGAGATGTGTTGCAGCCATAGTGCACGTCCACAGCCAAGAACAGCCAAGGGCGGGGTGGGCAGAACTGTGCTTCTGTTCACCACACATAGTAAGGCCCGTTCCTGCATGATTCCGTTTGTAGGGGTCTCTTCAGTGATCTCTGTGCTCTGAGAGGTCAGTAAGATAGAACACAGACTGGCTTTAAGTTCTTTGCTGGCGGCTTTAATGGAAGGGAAACGCAGAGACATAAACTGAGTTCTGGCCCGGAGATGGCCTGTCCAGATGAGCCGTAGCTGGGGGTTGCAGACCTGTCCAGTGCTTAGAGGAGCTTGCATGCATGAAAGACTGTGGATGGGGTATCTGCTCTCCAGTCTGCGGGCTTCCCAACCACAGCCTTCCGCAGCGTGACGGGTCACGTCTCAGCGTGTGTGCTAGGAAAGAAGGCAGCCTGATATGCGCTCTGGGGCAGCTGCCCTTCAGGGGGCGCCAGCTGCCGCTCTTGGCTAGCGACTGAGCGTGGGTCGCCAGAAGTTACAGTATCCTTTGATTAATGGGAACATCGCTGAATTTTGAAGCACTTGCAGCTTCTGGTATAAACCAGAAGCTTTTAAATCAATGTCCAGACATATTTTGAATGATAGGCATGACTTAAAGAGACCATGACTTCTGACTACATGGCTTCCCCAAAGAAATAGCCTGTACTCTGGGGACGGGGGTGTGACGGCATGGAGACGGGGTCCTAAGTGGAAACACGCGTTATGTATATGTCTTCTTACACCTTTCTAGAGAGTGTGAATCCCTCTTTAACAGCGAGCTTGGCAAGAAGGTGACTTTGATAGGAATTTTGAACTGTATGAAATGTCCATGCACTTAGGACTTGTGTGAGTGTGTGCAGCTGTGTGTGAGCGTGTGTCTGTGTATGTGCGTGTGTGTGCGCGTGTGTCGGGGATGGAAGCATCAGGGGAAGCCGGAGAAGCAAGTGGGAAGCGTTCAGTCACAGCTCCATACCCAGGGGAGTCTTTGAGTATTTCTGGTGGTAATGGTGAATGTTCTGGAATCCGCTCACGAGACTTTGTGGGTCTTGAGTTCTGTGTGAGATTGTACAGAGCCGTACTCTCTTCAACTGTGCAACACTTGCTGCAGAGTGGCCTCCGGGCCACAGGGACCCTGCGGGAGCCCGGATGCTTCTCAGCTGTGGGGGACACCTTGCCGTCTCCACCCTCCTGAGCCATCCCGGCAGGCGGGCCCAACTTCTGGCCCGTTGTGCAGGGTCTCATGACGTGACAGCAGGGAGGGACTTCTTACATCTTCGTAGGAGCTGAATGCTAAGCATGGATTGGATCAGCAATTTCTTTAATGAGTACCATTTTTTTTTCTTTTTAAATGCTTTTTTTTTTTTTGAGAAGTAATAGATACTTTAAAAAGAAAGAAAGAAAGAAAGAAACTAAAGACAAAAGGAACAAAAAATCAATCTCGTGTTCCACCGTCTGACTGTAACCACTGTTAACACACGTGGCTCTCCAGTGTCCCCACACAGGCTTTTTTCCTTTTCCGTGAAACGCCCTCATCCCACGCACTCTTCTGACAACTGGATAGCTCCCCTTTGACACTGTATTGGGAATGTACTTCTTGTCGGGGAATGTGTGGTTACTACTTTTTTAACAGCTGTGTAATTCATACCTTGGATATTAAGCTGTTTCCAGTTTTCTACTCTTGTTGTCAGGAAGTGATAAAATTGTTCTGATGTCTTTGTAAACCATTCAGAAGATTTACTTAGAATAAATTTCTAAAATTAGACTTTCCTGATCTCCAGACCCTGGTTCCTTTCCTTCCTAGACGTGTGTGAGTCCACTCACCAGCCCCTTGTGGCCAGTTTTCCAGGGTCCCGGGAGTAATTCTGGTCAATGAGACGTGAGCAGAGGTAACACTCTAGCCAGGACCGCAGCGTGCCCCGTGCGCGACTCCAGGGTCCCTGATCCTTTGCTTCGGCAAATGGTGACATCCCAGGGGTGAAGCTTCTCCTGGGTCCCTGAGTGACTTCGGGGGGCTGCCCCCTCCACCCCACCCTACCCACCAGCCCGCACGGAAGGTGGCACTGATAGAAAGCTGGAATCTCACGGCTGATGTCTTACTGTGGCGTAACATCACCTGTTTTGACTCATAGGAAAAGCGCGTGATGCTTTTTAGCGTTTTCAACATTTCACTTCAAATTTCCTTTCAGAAAATGCCCCCCAGCTCTGCCTCCATCAGCAGTGTAGTGAGCACCCTGCTCCCTCTAACACGGTCCTTAGCGTGGAGGCAGGAGGTAAGGAAGCTGCATTTGTTATTAAAATGTGAGTCCCACCGCGGAAAGTACTTACTAAATTAGATATCTGTATCTTTCTGCTGTTCATCTCTGGCCAGCTTTCTTATAAGGTCTTCAGTGGCCTCACTGATTTTTTTTTTAATGTCTAAGTGTTTTGCCTACATGTATGTCTGTGTACCCCTTGCATGCCTCATAAGAGGCCGTCAGATCCCCTGGAGCCGGAGTTACAGGTCGTGAGCACCCGTGCGGGTGCTGGGAGTCAAACCCAGGTCCTCTGAGTCGCTAGTGCTATAAACCACTGAGCCAGCTCTCAAGCCCTGTCCCTCCTCCCCCGCTTCTTTGAAACAAGGTCTCAACTACGTAACTGTGGCTAGCCTGCGACTGTTGTGTAGACCACCCTAGCCTTAAATTTGTGGCAATACTTCTGCCTCAGCCTTCCTGGCGCTGGGATTGCAACAAGCTCCCCCACATACAGCCAGTGGCCTTGGTGATTTCAAAGTTTTTTCATAAATATTATAAAAAATAAAGTTGTATTGTCTTTTAGAACAATGCTTAATCATTAAAAAGAAAGCTTTTTAGTCAAATCTGGCTTTTCCTTATTCCTTTACAGTTAGTATTCTGCTGTCATGGTTGTGAAAGTCTTTCCAGAACATTCTTCTGCCCGTCAGCATGTTATTCTCTATAGTCACTGTGTCTCTTTCAACTGTTGAATCTCTGGTCCAGGCTCAGCATGGTGGCACATTCCTGTAATAAGTACGTGGGAGGTGGGTACAGCAGGGTCAGCTGCAGAACAAGTTTAAGAGCCAGCCTGAGCTAAGGAGACCCTCTCTCAGAACAACAGCCAGGCGTGGTGAGCACCTGTAACCCCAGCGCTCGGGAGGCAGAGGCAGGAACTCTGAGTTGAAGGCCACCCTGGTCTACAGAGTGAGTCCCAGGCCAGCCAGGGCTGCAGTGAGACCCTGTCTCTAAAACAAAACAAAACAGAGACTATCTTTCTGTTCTACTTGTAATTTCTTTCTAAATTGCACTGATGCTGTTTTGGGGGAAAATGATCCTCTCTCTACCAATATCAAATTGCATTTTTATCATGCACCCACTCTTCTAGGGGCTGTAAGCATCTGTCCTAAGTTACCTGTTTGTACCTTCTAGTGCTGGCTGGCACCGCACTGTTTGGTAATCCTAACCGTAGGTTTTAAATCTCCATTCATGAATTTTTAAAAATGTTCCTAGTCTATTTTACATACTAATGTTTCCAAATGAAATTCAGAGGCCATTTTATAAATTTTGGAATCACTGAAAGTTGGATTAAATAATGTTTCTATATTAAAAGAGAAGTAACATCTTTATAAACTCATTTCGCTAAATTTGTAGTATTCAGTTTTATGTCTATTTTTTTCCAGTGAGATCTTTTCCAACAGTTTACCACTAATTAGTATAACTGCTTTGTTAATGAAAAAATTTCCTCTTGGTTTTCTAATTGAGGCCACTAAATAAAAGTTACATAAATTTTATCATGGAGAAAAACTAGAAAATCAAAGTCTCCTATAATTAAAATTCCCTCTGATCCAAGATGCTCAACAATTAATGTAGAACACACATGCGTGCACACACACACACACAGTACACACACATACACATGCAGACACATGCATATACACACACATGCACACACACACATGTATACACATAGTGCACACACATACACACACATGCACACACACATGCATATACACACGTACACACACATAAACACATGCACACACACACGTATACACACACATGCATATACACGTACACACACATAAACACACATGCACACACACATGCATACACACACATGTACACACACATAAGCACATGCACACACACACATGCATATACACACGTACACACACATAAACACATGCACACACACACGTATACACACACATGCATACACACACATGTACACACACATAAGCACATGCACACACACACATGCAGACACACAGTGCACACACATATACACATGCATACACACACATGCACACACACATGCATATACACACGTACACACACATAAACACACATGCATACACACACAGTATACACACATACACATGCAGACACATGCATACACACACACATGCACACACACACTGGTGTTTTATCACTTTGGCAGTTTAACGCAGCCCTTCTGCTACTGGCATTTTTTCTCGGCAGAAGATCTTGAGAGTCAGGAGGCACCAGTCTACCTCAGTCTTACCTCTGCGTAGAAGAGTGTCGACACACAAGTTCACTTTGTATTCAGCCGGTCGCTGAGTCTTTTCATTCTAATGCCTTGTTCTTAAAATCGTCTTCCTTACAGGTGGTAGTTTTGACTAGTAACGACAGTTGTGTGTCCATTTCTTACCTTCCCGCATTGCCCAGCACCTTACGACAGTGACGAGCTTGTCTCTGACTGTGCTGGTCTTGACCATGCTTCTCCATAACCGTCCCCTCGGTGAGGATATTTTTAGCGTGTTTACGAAGGTATGCATGTGACTCTGTGTTGTATGTTCAAGTCATGCCCTTGTGTCCCTAGTATGCGGGCAGTTTTACCAATAGGGGGTCTTGGGGTCGTGGGAAAGGACCAAATGATTTTTCTCTATTATGGTGTACGATGAGTCGCTGCTGGAGGATTGCTAACGTTAGTTAAAGCCTTCCTGTGTCTGCACACCCCCGGTATAGTCACGGTGTATTCTCCTTTTAATACACATCCCCTTTCAGCGATACCCGTGGTTACTCACCACTGGGTGGCCTTTGGTACTTTTTTACTTTGTGTTATTTGTGCTTTCAGGTTTTTCTACAAAAGTTGCCTATTGTATAATAAAATTAAGAGCTTTACAGTGAGAAAATACTCCTTGATTTGTTTGGCTCCTTCTATTTTGGAATTTTGTATCTTATTAGAAAGATGAGCAATTGTGATTTTTTTGCTGCCTCTGTCAGGTGTTTTTATGTGAACTTCCTTTAAAATATATCTTGGGACACTTTCTATATCTTTTTCTATACCCTGGAACATTCAAATAATATTCAGAACTCCTCACTCTTTCAAGTTTTTATAACATGTACAAAACTGTCCACGTCTAGTGCCTTTTAAAGAAATAATCCTCTGACGATTTTTAAAATTCTTTCCATGCTCATTGGTCTCTTCAAAGTTTCTTCTTATTCTGTAAGACTTTTGAGAATTTAAACTTTCCTGAATGATGATTGTCTTTAAGATTTTTCAGGATCTGTTGATGTGGGATTGTATTTTTTTTTCCCTTTTTCATGTTGGGTGTCTACGTTTTCCATTTTTATTCTGATTATTTTTCAATAATCAGTCAATTTTTATTCATCTTCTCAGAGGATCAGCTTTGCAATTTATATGTAAATATCTAGTTTATAATTTTATGATTCTTGTTTTTTTTTTCTTGGTATTTTTCTACCTTTTCCAGTTAAATTCCATCTTAATGAAAGGCCCAGTAGTTCATGTTGTAGGGCTGTGGCCTTCCTCTGAGTACGTCTGTACCCCACAAATGTTTAATGTATAGATGATCATTATGAATAATTTATCATTTCAGATTGGAGCTTATCTTTTACTGAAGAGCCATTTTAAATTACACTTTAGATCTCCAGGTCATTTGGTATTTGCTGCCGTTGCTTTTAACATTTATTACAAACTCTTCTTTAATACTTTGTTGTCAAAGAGGGTACGGCCTGTACAATTTGTGTGTTTTGGAGTTCATTAATATTTTGTTGAGACGTCATACATTTTTAGTTTTAATAAGATCCCCAGGAAGTTGGAGAAGGTATACTCTTTGAAAGCAACAATATTTCATCTATGTGTATTAATTTGACCTTACTAAATATGCTGTTATGGATCTTTAATTTATATTTACTTGATTCATTAAAGATTAGGAAAGGTCTGTTCACTACCGCTGTATTTCTGCACTTTTATGTATCTAACCATTTTCGCTTGTGTGTTTGTTTGCTAGAGACACACGACCCTTTTATATTTAAGGGGAAATTGTTTTCTTAAAGATTGTATCCCTTGGTTTTCCCCTGCTTGGTTGTAATAGAGTTGTTTATGTAGAAATACACAGCTCAGTAAAATCTTTGTGTGTGTTTTAAGCTGACAAAAGTCTTTTGAAAGCCGGTGTGCCCTCAAGGTGTTTGGAAATGCTTGCTGTCCCCACAAGGCTGGTGCCCTTCTGGGCAGGCCAAGGGCGCCAGTGGGGGTGGATTCTCCCAGCTGTGGAAACAGAATGGGGGTTGTTGTTGTTGTTGTTTGGTTTGGTTTGGGTTGGGTTGTGTTTGGGTTTCTTTGAGCATGCAAACATTTTCACTTCTTGTTTGAGGGCAGCCTAGGGGATGGCTACGCCACAGCTGGTCACATCTCCACCACTAGGGGCATTATGGCGCCCCTCCCTCCACAATGCTCTTTCCTTGAGTAGGGACCAGCTTCTGAGAGAGGCAGTGAGAAGGAATGCCCGTTGCCTGGATACAGGAGAAAAAGCAATCCTACCCGGAGCAGACCTTTCCAGAAGAATTTCAACAGGCTCTGCAGACAGCAGTCCGTGCCAGGCACAGAACCACCTTTTCCTAAATGTGTAGGAGGTGTGAATCCCAGCTCAGGAACGGAAGAAATATGACCTGTTGTGCCTTCTGCTTCCAGCACTGTTGTACCAGGCTCCCACAATTCTGGGTTCCGTCTTTCTCCCAAGGTGAGTCTGCTGGTTCGGGGAGGGCTTACATCTTCCCTGGAGGGTGTGGGGGAGACATGGGAAGAGGCCTGCGTCTGCTGTTTTTATGGGTCTCCAATGCTCTTCCCAGGCCATTGACCTTTGGTCCTTTCTCTCCAGGCAATTTCCAATGGCTGTTTTGCACTTAGCACATTGCCGCAAGTGTATTCACGCTGCCCCATGCCACTTATGTATACAGAGCACCCTGGTACATATACAAATACATATACACGTGTACATACACACATGTACACACACACACACACACACATACACAGACACACACATACACACGTACACACACACGCAGACACATACACACACACACACACAGACACACACAGACACACACATACATACACAGACACACACACATGCAGACACACAGACACACACACACGCAGACACATACACACACATACACACACGTACACACACACATACACACGTACACACACACACACACACATACACAGACACACACATACACACGTACACACACACGCAGACACATACACACACATACACACACACACACAGACACACACACACACAGACACACGCATACATACAGACACACACGCAGACACACATACACACATGTACACACACGTACACACACACAGACATACACACACATACATACACACGTACACACACACAGACACACATACACAACACATACACACACACGTACACACACATACACAAAGACACACACAGAGTAAGGCTTATGTGGACTGGGCCCGGCAGGCCGCCTTTTACAACCTCCTTAGACAGACTAATGGCCTCTGAAGAGGACCCTGTGACTGTTGGGATGGGAGGGTTACCTGCGCTGTCTGGCAGATCCTGTGTGATCACACGCGTTCTCTGGGTAGACTCTCCCTCCAAGCAGCTGTCAGCAATGCGATTAGTGGCGAAGGCTTGGGGTGCTGCTCTGGAGACCGGAAGAGGCTACAAGGAAGAACACTGGAGCCACTTCCAGGAGCGAGGCAGGGGAGGGGCCGGCTTTCCCTTAGAGTTTGGAGTACAGCTCCACGGAGAAACCTTGCTCTTAGCCCACAGGAGCCATGTCAGACTTCTGACCAACAGAACCTGTCTGTGAGGCACGATGGCACAGGCCTGTCTGTAATCCCAGCACTCGGGAGGGGGCGGCAGGAGGATCAGCTCAAGGTCATGCTCAGCCTGGGCTACATGAGACCCCAGCTCTGAACAAACAGCGTGTCATTTTAAGCCACCGCACTTGTAATGGTTTGTTAGGGCAGCAACAGAAAACCAGACTCACAGGGCATGTGGTGACTCCTCAAAACCTTTCCATTCTAGCTCCTGTCACGACCTACTAGATTTTGGATATAACTGGATATTCAGATGAACAAATCTATTTGATTGGTACAGTTCAATCGGTCTAGAAGAGTTGAGGATGCTACCAGTGTGTATGGCCACCCCAGGACCAGATTCCATCTCAGTCCAGCCAGCTGGGTATGAAACACTGCCCCAGCAGACTACCCTTTATTTACTTATCTTTGAGACGGGGTCTGCCTAGCGCTTAAGACGTAGCCAGGATAACGTTGATCTCCTGCCCCTCCTGCCTCTACTTCCCCTGTGCACCGCTAAGCCTGGCTGATTCAGGGCTTCGTGCATGTTAGGCAAGTCCTCCACCAAGTAAGCTACACCCCAGCCCGCAGGCTTACCCTGCGGTAGGGCTATGGAGACAGCAATACCAATGTCCGGAACAAGGCTCGGTGGCCATGTGAGGGAGAGGGGCGGGGCAGACAGCTAGGGAGTCGGGACAGAAGGTGTTTGGGTTTGCCTGGTAAGAAGAGGGACGCCACAGTCACGAGCTCCAGAGCAAGATGATGGGGGTAGAGGCAAGCCGTGTGGGGACACTGGGTTCAAACCAGCCATAGAGCGGGAGCTGCCTAGGGGAGAGCAGCCAGTCCTCTGAGAGGCTGTGCGTCGGGCTGAGGGCTGGCCCTCACCTGGTTGGAAGCCAAGGAGAAACTTCAAGAGGCACAAGTTAACGGTACTTTGGAGGGCACATGGGGGGTTTGGAGATGGGCTTCAGAGGGTCAGTTCCCCTCCACGGTGCTGAAACCCAGAAGTCTTATGGGTTTACCTCAGGGCTTGGCTGAAAGAAGGGCAGGTAAGGGAGACGTGAGCAAAGACGGTTCTAGAGTTTTTAATACCAAATATACAGCTGGGTCAGGAACTTTGAGGGATGTCTCTCTTGAAAAGTCACTTTTCTGAAAGCTTCTCGAAATCTTTGGTAAAAGCAAGCTCTGAGGATTATCCAAACCTGTTGAAGCATCCTGGCATCTTACAAGTCGAAATCGCAATACAGGACGTAAACAAAAACAAAACCAGCTGAAAGATAAGCTAAATCCTACAAAGTTGTGATTTTTGCCATTTTTTAAAATACAGAATTCATCCAGAGGAGCATGCTCTGCCTGTGGTGAGAGAACTGGCTTGGGCAAAGCCACTTTGTGCCCAGCAGGCCACACACTGCCACGGACACCCCTGAACTCAGACCCAGCGTGCACTCCCCACACGCCAGACAGGTCACACCCAGTATCCTCAGCAATGAGCTCTGGGGACAGGCGGCAGGAGCAGGCCCATGGGCAGCCTGGCAGCGCCACACTGAAGAATCTCCAGCCCTGCCAGGTTGGTAATGAGCAGACCGAGGGCAGAAGAAACTGAAGGTGGGGGCCACTGGGGTGTTTTCTCCGGGAACAAGGAACATGGGTTCGTTTTGTTTGGTAGAAATCCAGGACTGATGTCCCGGATGGGGGCAGCTGAGCGGTGTGTTGATCCCCTCCCCGTCCTGACCAACACACAGTGGAGGTTCAGAGACCGGTTCCGAGGTGAGCAGCGCTGTTCCTGTGCCCTTAGCGTGACCCACCAGGCAGAGAGAACTTTGCTTTCATAGTGGGCCGGACCATTTACTTATATTACAGACACATTATAAATATGTTTATTATAAATTTCTATAGTGCTTGATACAGAAAATAAGTTTCATGTAAATATTTAAAATAATCCTGGGATATATTTAGTTTATTCTGATTATTGCTAAAATCATGTTCACATTCAACTCTTAAGTTTAAGAAACCAGTGTTCACACACACGGAAGCATACTGTCTAATGTATGTTACCACAGGGCTGCCCCCTCTCCGGTGAGACAGTGGCTTAGAGTGGACCACAGCATCAGTGCAGTCTCTCGGGGAAAGCCTTGCTGCGAGGGCCCCTAGTGGTCCCACTCGCCAGGGCCCTGCTCGTCACTGTCCTCTTCTGAGTCCGTGCACACTCTCTTGAGCCTATCCAGGGCTGCCTGGATGCTCCTCTCCAGGTCGCTGGTGCCCGTCCTGCTGGGACCCACCGCCGGGTCTGGGTGGACTTTCTTCAGCTGCACTCCTTGCCTGATGGCAGCCAGAACTTGCTCACTGACTGAGGTACGGGGACGGGGTGGGGCGGGTGCTTCTGCTTTCCGGAGGGAGGCCCTGCCCTGCCGCAGGGAAGCCAACACTTCATCCATAGAGCCTGAAATCGAGCAGACAGAGCAAGTCTGATGAAGAAACCGTGCCAGTTCGCGCTGTGACTTAACCACGTGTGGTCCCAGTGAGCTGCTAATCGGGCGCTGATGACTCTCAGATCAGCACAACTGGCAACCAGTGTTCTGTCTGACCATATACCACCATTCTCCTTCAAATCCATGTGACTTACAGACCTTATGTCTCTACAGTCAGGATCTGCCTGCGGTGGGACAGTCTGACCCCATTTCCTTTCCCATTAGACACACCCTGACCGTGTACCCCGCATTCCTCGACTTAGGTCTTGGAGGTGTGTTATGGGATATTTACTCCTGTGTGTGTTTTTGGGGACAGGGCTTCCTGAGGCCTTGCAGCGGGTGCAGGCCCTGCTTCCTAGCATTCACACCTCTGTGCAAGCCACTCAGATGCCACATGAAAAGGCCAACTGTTTACTGTTGAAGGCGACCAAACATCATCAAAGGTCTCTGACCACCTCCAGCCGAGTATGCTGAGATACCATTGTGTTGTAATGAAGGCCTGGACTTGGGAAGGGGCTGGAGAAAAGTTAAAGGATCTGGGGAGAAGCAACGGGAGAAACAGGAGAACCAGGAGAGAAAGGTGTGAGAGGTTGAGGAAGGAAGTCTCTGCCTGGTCGCCTTGGTATTGAACCCCCTGAGAATTGTCATGGCGTGTGATTAATAAATACCATGAAAAAAGCCAGAAGTGAGTCGGGTGACACGCCTGTGACAGTAGGTTCCCAGCACAAAGGCTCGGGTGGTACAGTGGCAGCTCCTTGACCCCGGGGAAGAGTGGCGCACTTCCTGTGGTGTTTAATTTCACGCACCTTACCTGGGGTGGCCATGGGCTCTATTTTTGAGGATGTGAAATGCTGTCAAAACACAAATTAGCTCGGAGTTCTAAGATACTGGTGAGAAGCTATTTTCCAAAACTCTGTCACCCTGAAAAACCTTCCCTCGCCTGCCAGGCTCAGGGACATGAGCACGGCAGCTAACTCAGACACCTGCAGGTAAGCGTTCGGGGTTGATAGTCATTTCTCGTTGGAGGTTGAAGGCTGGGCTATGGCTAACAAGGTCTGTTCCATTCTGGACTTGAGCCCTCACCCGATTACAATCCCCTTCAAGAACGGATTAGGCAAGTTTCACAATCAAGGATTCTAACTCACACCTCAGCCTCTGGTGCCATGGGGCCGCGTCTGTGAACCGAACAGGACCCCCAGCTGTGCGTTCAACCTGCCCATATCCAAACTCTAGGGGAGGCAGACAGGAGGCCATTCCTCATCCACACAGCGGTGCAGACGGGCTGCTTGCCACCTGAGCCTGCAGGCCTTTTCCTTCACACCTCGTTCTGGACACAAGCAGTGTGTAATTCATCAAAACCAGCATGGACCTGTTCAGGAGCTCCACGCTCGCCCCGCCCGTAACTGTTGTAGGAACGACTCCGCCAGGGCGCAGCACTGTACCAGGTCTATCTACCCCCCCCCAAAGCGGCAGGCTCTGCATCTGAGATGTTTAGGTAAGTCTCCCCAACAGCCAGTGTCTGAAGCCACAAAATTAGAATCATGCATGAGAACTGCAGCCCTCGCTAAACAAATACTCGAGTGTGCTCAGTGTGAAGACCGGAGGTGGCCCACTTTCCCGTACTCGTGATTAAATCCAGCACTTCAGTTCTGTGGTGACTCAGACGTAACAGCGCCACTTAAAGCTCTACTGAGAGCCGCTGGGAACTCAAACCCGAGCTGCCATCCCAGAACCCGAAGTAAGCTGATTCTTTAACAGCCTTGGGAGTGTCACCCCGCACGACCTGCAAACACACAGGCTCATTCTTCAGGCTGAGCAGTGTTTTCAGGCTCAGTCTCGTATGTGCTACTTGCAGCGAGGGCACTAACAGGCAACAAGCGGCTGCTCTGGGATGAGAATTCTGAAGATTCTAAATTGACTCTGAGACTTCTTCAACCGCTTAAAAACCGTGGGAGCGAGGGCAGAGCTGCAGCGGATTACCTGGACTCTGGAGGTCCTCCAGGCAATCGCACGGTCTCTCGGCAGATGCCTCACACACTAGAGACAGCGGCTGGTCCTCTGTTGCTAAAGTCCTGAAGCCTAAATTCTGATGAGTGGCAGCTTGAGAAGAGGACAGAGGAGGGGGAGGGGGAGGGGCGGAGGGGGAGGGGGCGGAGGGGGAGGGGGAGGGGGAGGCTGTGGTGACTGTGGTGATGGAGCCTCTCTGGGTCTGGAGAGCATCTGGTCAGCAGCTGGAACAGAAGCCTGCACAGGAGGAGACCCGCAGGAGACCCGCTGCTCAGGGGTTTGCTCAGCTTCAGGTAGGACAGTTTTGCTGGCGGCGGGATGCACTGTCCTGGGATGCGCAGTCGAGGACTTCTGAGAGCGTGCTTCTGACAGCTTTGGCACCATGGTTCCTGAGCGAGTCGTTTTCAGTGCAGATTGAGGAGCCGGACACTTCTGAGGATGAAAAGTTAGTGAGAGACTGCAGGCCACCAAAGTGGTGCCACCCTCGACCATAAACAACCAACACTGCCGAGGAAGGGCGCCCGGCCCCGGCACAGCCCGGCTGAGCCTGCCGTGAGCTCAAGAGGGCCCTGCGCAGTGGCAGCAGGAATGCCACCGTGAGCGTGGGACCACCCTGGGCCAGACTGAAGCCAAAACAACAACCCCACGTTTAATTGTTTGGCCCAGAGACCATAAGTGCTTTCTCTGAAATGAAGGTGAAAAGGACATGTATAGTTGGAAAACTCATCATGTTTTAGGGAAATAAAAGCCCTCACTCAGTGGAGCACTGTCCTCCATGGTGAGTATTTCAGTGCAGAGAGAAAAGGAGCGGGAGAACCAAGTGGGTAAGCTAGGAGTGCGCAGGGCCTGTGGCCCAGGCTGAGGTAGCCCTGTGCGGCTCCCTGGGGCTTGCCGGCCAGCCCTCGTGACCTACTTGGTGAGTTCCAGGCTGATGAGACACCTCGTCTCAAAAAGCAAGGTGGACAGCTCCTGAAGGACAGCTGAGGCTGACCTCGGACCTCCACAGGAGGAGCTGGCTAACACCGAAGGCCGTTGGAAGCCATTCAGAAAGGAGGGCAGGAACCTGAATATGTGTGGTGTCAGCAACGGCAGCTGTAAGCAGGCCTGGTGGCGCAGATGCAGCAGCGGGGCGGACTCGGGGGGCTGAGCTCTAGCGCCCTGGGTGCCGTGGTTTAATGGGCGCGGCTAGACGCACGTATTTGAATGTCCGGCCCCCAGCTGACGGAACTGTTTAGGAAGGATTAGTGCAGTCTTGGAGGGGGTGTCGCCGGCTTTGAGGTCTCAAAAGCCCGCTCCAGGCCAGGCTCCAGCTCTCTGCCCGCTGCTTGTGCACCAGATGTGAGCTCTCGGCTACTGCTCAGTGCCGTGCGGCGGCCACATGCCTCCCGCTATGGTGATAAGGGGCTAGCCCCCTGAAGCAAGCCTCAATTAAATGCTTTCATTTCCAAGTGCCTTGGTAGTGGTAGCTCTTCAGAGCACTGGGACGGTAGCTCCTGGGCTACCTCTGCAGAGCCCGCCTCAGGCAAGAGCAGAAGAAGCCAGCAGAGATTCGTACTGTGTTCTGAGAACAGCACTCTTGAATCCCAAGTTGCTGTTCATACACGCTACACTCTGCTAGGGCGGGTGAGACCCATTTATCCCCAGATGAAGAAGGCGATTCCAGAACTTACCCCCCTGTACGCCCTCAGCCGCTCGAGTGTCTTTTGGCGTTCATGGTTTATCCATTCTTTCTTCTTTTGCTCCTCTTCTTTTACTTTGTCTCTTTTCTATATGTAAACAAACACATCCTTGTAGAGTGCTCAGAAACAAGGAAAGGAGATCACCTCATCCGTTGCCACAGGCTAGCCCGCCCGCCATCAACGCCCGCTGAGGTACTCGCCATCTGAATACTGTGGTGCTGGTGAAAATGTCTCACGCTCCGTCTGGCCTGCTGCAGCCTGAGCTGGTGAGTCTCCCGGCAGCGATCCTGGAGGGACACCACAAGTCTCACACACAGTTCTCAGTGAGACTCGGGCTGGGCAGAGCTGGAAGCACTGCATTTCTGACTAACTCGTGAGGTGTTCAGTGTCCGGTGTGGGTCAGTGATAGGTGCTCCTCCAGTCATGTGACAGGGCAGCTCACAGAAGTCATTCCTTCCCAGCAGAGGGCTTCAAGAGGTGAGCCTTACCTGCCGGCCTGTTCCTACTGCCGGCCACACCTGCAGCCCTCCTTAGGTTTACACTGGAGGCAGGCTGGCCTTGACTTGCCTCAGCCTCCCCCCCCATGCCAGCACCCGGTCCGTTCGTTTATTTTCATATGTCTAGTGTGGGGGGCGCAGCGGGCAGCCACAGGAGCCAGCGCTTTCCCGCCTCCAGGCCTGCGGCGAGCGCTTCCGTGATGAACATCTCATGGCCGCCCTTACTTTGACTACAGAAGTTCTGTGCATACAGCAGGCATTCAATAAGTAATTGCTGAAATAATTAAAGTCTAGATATCATGGTAAACACTTACATCTCAAAAGAAAGAGATAGTTTTTTAGCATTTTAAAATATATTTGACTCTAGCCACAGAGACCACCAACACGAGGAGCACTAACCGCTCTGTAGGAAAACCTTCCAGACTTTAGCCTTCCATTAAAAACGCACCTTCCTGCTGCGGAGGCGGGCCCTCCGGGCGCAGATGCTGCCCCGCTGAGCCTCCAGCTGCCTGCACTGCTGCCTGAGGGCCCCCAGCTCTCCCTTCTCACTGCCGCGCAGCTCCAGGTCCTGCGCCAGCCCGCTCAGCTCCTCGGGGCTTTCGCAGGGGTCGTAGTAGATGACTTCATCCTGCTTCTCTAGAAAGAGTAAAGATTTTCTTAGGCATGTTTTGCTATAGGAAACAATCCAGAAAAGGTCTTTAAATGTGAAGACTAGTTGTGATTACAGCATGTGGGAAAACAGTGTTAGCATGACACACGTTTCCTACACAGCTCACACGCAACTGTTCCACAAGAGCACGCGCCATATGCTGGGAACAGCATGTTAACGGCCACATAGTGTTCCTTCAGAGTGTCAGAGTGCCCCATGTTCTGTTATTTCTGATTCCGGGTGATAAACACCTCTCCATATCAGAGTGTGTGTGAGGGTGGGGTAAGTGTGGGGGAGGGGAGGGGGAAGGGGAGGGTTCCTCTTCCCTAGCAACCGCCGCCAACATGTCCGAGCACAGCGCAAGCTGTCTCGTGATGACACTGATTTTTGAAAACACATGCACGTAACAATCCCAAACCCTGAAGAGACACGGAATACAGTTTTCTTTCTCCTCCCTAGCCGAGTCCAGCCCCAAAGGGAAACGTCCTTCCAGAGTAACTCCTTCAGAATCAAAGCTCCCACTAAACGTGTGAAACACTCCCAACAGGAAAGAGCTGCAGGGTGCGGCCCAGCGCAGGCCTGTGACTGTGAACCCAGACTGGGGGACTGAGGTGAGGCCTGCCATGCTCTCAGAGTCCTGGACGACAAGTAACTCTAATTGTAAGCACAATCCCAACCAAACTTCCGGCGAGTTTTTGTTTAAAAGTTGCCAGAGTGATTCTAACGTTCATCTGGAGAATAAAGAGGTGAGAAGTCAGCGCAGAGCAGAGGGCCCTGAGGGCCGGCGTGAGGGGAGGGTGCCCACAGGGCTTCGCTGGTGCAGCAGCCAGGGCCCACACCAGGAGGCCTCGCACCCACACTGTGGTGCTGGACTTCAGAGCCGCAGAAAACAAATTTTTTAAGTCTGACTGGGACCAATTTGGGGAGAAAAGTTTGATTTTTTTCCACAGTATGATTAACAATTGAATAAAATCTTTAATGTGGAAATTACACTAAAAATGTAAGTTATGTAAGGCATGACTTTCTCAGATGCAGAATTACAACAGCGTAGCAGGGTGTGGCCCAGCACACTGCACACACACTGGGGAAGTGAAGGCCATCGCTGACCACACAGCAGTTTGAATGCCAGGCTGGGCCAAGTACACGAGACCTTGTTTCCACAAACAAAACCAAAAAGAACCAATAACTGTGTGTGTGTGTGTGTGTGTGTGTGTTTCTGTGTGTATGTCTATGTATGTGTGTTATATGTGTGTGTATGTATGTGTATGTGTGTGAGCGTGTGTGTCTGTGTGTGTCTGCGTGTGTGTGTATATCTGTGTGTGTGTGTGTGTGTATGTGTGTGTATGTGTGTATGTGTGTGTATGTATGTGTGTGTGTGTCTGTATGTGTATATGTGTGTGTATGTGTGTGCGTGTGTGTGTATGTGTCTGTATGTCTGTGTGTGTGCGCGTGTGTGTGTATATCTGTGTGTGTGTGTATGTGTGTGTGTCTGTATGTCTGTGTATGTGTGTGTGTGCACGTGTGCGTGTGTGTGTATGTCTGTGTATGTATATGTGTGTGTATGTGTGTGTGCGTCTGTGTGTATATGTGTGTAAGTATCTGTGCGTGTGTGTGTGCGTGTGTATGTGTATGTGTGTGTCTGTGTGTGTGTATGTGTGTGTATATGTGTGTGTATGTATGTGTCTGTGTATGTGTATGTGTGTGTTTGTGAGTGCGTGTGTGTGCGTGTGTGTCTGTGCGTGCGTGTGTGTCTGTGCGTGTGTGTGTGTGTGTGCATGCGCTCGTGTGCAGATACGACGGGGAAGAGGGACGTGAGGTGGGCAGTGCACTCTGTGACCCTGGCACCCAGCAGGCGCAGGAAGGAGGGTTGCAGTGGGTTCGAGGCCAGCTACAGCTACACGGTAAGACCCTGTCCCAAACACCAAAAAGATAAAAATGGAAAAAAGGAAGAAGGAAACATCTCAGAGAAAACGGCCATTAGTTTATAAAACCGTCTTCAGTGTCACTTGTTGTTAAATAAGCGAACTGTCTGATGCCATGTTTTCCACCAAGCATCCGGAAGCTGCCAGGAGAACAGCGGAGTGCGGGAAGACTCGCCCCTGTCTGCTGCCGGGGACCCTTCCCGTACCTACTCCGGGGGCCATCATGAAATCCAGAAGTCAGAAACAGTGGGGGAGAGGAAGCATATTTCAGATTACTGTTGTGCCATTTTGGCAGTAAGTAAGCACCGCCCTAAGCCGGCCTCCGTCTTTAGACACTCCTCAGAAGAGCCAGGAGGCTGCTGCACACAAGGACGCATGCAAGGGAAAGTTTCTGCTGCGCTGACTTCAAGACGGAGAAACCGGAAATCACAGTGTGCCTGGAAAATGGAAGACTATGCAGCCATTAAAATTCTGAGGATTTTTAAAAGTTATTATTACTTAAATGAGTTTATTGTGTGTTAGTTAAAATGAGACTACTTGAGAGATATATGGTTTTGTTTTTGAAAACTGATACTCATTTTTACATACATAGCACACCAAGTGCCTCTCCAGTGGGCATGAGGCCTCTTTCTGTGTTTCTTTCATGTTTGGACATACTGCTGAGAAATAAGAATGCCAAGGGAAACAAACATGCAGCACCTGTAACAGGCCATGCGTAAGACCTCGCGCTAAAACAGACACAAACGTTACCCTTTATTCGTCTCCTGACAGACTCCAGTTTGGTGACAACGGTCGTCTCCTCGTTTCTCAGTATCTCGAGCTGAGCCTCATACAACTCCAGCTGAGTCTCGTAACACTGTATTTCCAGCTCATCCACAACATCTGTCTTTTCTTGGTCCGGAAGGTCTTCCATCTGTTTGTATGGAGAGAGGAGTAGATCAGTTGGCACGGTGAGCGTGAGCTGCAGAATCATCCTGCTGTTTTCTGCTCACAGTGCTCGCTGTAAGAAAGGACGCAGGAACAAACACTTCCTTCCCCCGAGAGACAAACGTGAACTCACTCAGAATGTTCTCCACGTACAATCCACCTGGCCCCTAAAACAAGACAACACATTCATGGGCGAGAGCAGGGGTTCTCAACCTGTGGGTCGCGACCCCTTCTGAGGCCAAACGACCCCTTCACAGGGGCCACAGGACCGTCTGCATATCAGATATTGACATTACAATCACAACAGTACCAAAACTACAGTTATGAAGTAACAAACGTAATTCTGTGGTTGGGGTCACCACAGGGTCGCGGCGTTCGGGAGGTGAGAACCCCTGCTCTGGGAACAATGGCAAGGAGACCATGTCACAATGGAAGGTGTTACCCCAAATGAGAGCAGTGGCGGTCTACGCCCCAGTGCACTAGGGGAGCCTCTGGAGGACACTGGGCTTGAGGCCAAGAGGGTGGGGAGGCTGAGAGGTGCTTCTCCACGGACACGGGCGAGGCCCTGTGAGCACACAGCAGGAGTGGCCACGGCTAGGGAGCGCCCAGCACTGAACCTGAAGGTGCTGAGAGCTGGGGCGTCAGCCTCCAGAGGTGTGAGAAGTCACTGTTGTTTGTGGCCACTCGAACTGTGGTGCCTTCCTACAAACAGCCTGATCTAAGACAGCGACTGAAAGATTCTGCTTTCAAGTCCAAGATGGTGGGAACTACTTCCTGACTATGATCCTACGAGAGCCCCTTAGATTAGAAATGCTGAGGTGGCTCGGTGCTGAAGCACTCGCTCAGCTCTGCTGGGCTGGAACTCAAGGTGGAGAACAGCTTAGCAGCTGCGTGCAAGGTACTGGCTCCAGGACAGTCACACTGTTTGCACGCACACATATGCATGGGTGTGCATGTGGGCAAGTGTGTGTGAGACAGCAAGTGTGCACGCGCGTGTGACTATATACTGAGCACACTGCTGGACTGACTTAAAGTGAGTCCCCACCTCAGCTGGGCTGACTTAAAGTGAGTCCCCCACTTCAGCTGGGCTGACTTAAAGTGAGTCCCCACCTCAGCTGGGCTGACTTAAAGTGAGTCCCCACCTCAGCTGGGCTGACTTAAAGTGAGTCCCCGCCTCAGCTGGGCTGACTTAAAGTGAGTCCCCGCCTCAGCTGGGCTGACTTAAAGTGAGTCCCCACCTCAGTCCTAAAGCCAGCGTTACAGGTCGAGTCCTGGGCTAGATCCAGAACCATCTAGAGAGCCAGGAAGGGACCCTTCACCGCCACCCTCATTAGTAGCTGACCGGCTGGAAGCACATGCTGGAAGGGGCGCCTCACGGCCCACCCTCACTGGTAGCATGTTGGAGAAACACAGAGAGCACACAGCAAGGCCTAGGATACGATCTAAATGAAAATGTACTTTTAGAGAAGAGTGTTCGTTCCGCCTTACCTTTCTCTGGATGGCATCTCGTCGGTGGTTTAGACACAGCTCTTTGGCTCTCATGAGCTGCACAGTCTCCTGAGCTAACATGAGCTTGAGGTTTTCTAGCCTGGGCACGGCTGTGGCCCAGGCAGCCTGACCAAATCTCTTCCGATCCTGCTCCATTTGTTTCTGCATTCCTGAGTTTATAATTAATAAAACAAAACAGAAGTACAGCTCACTAGCGAACCCTGGTTGTTCCTTTGTTGACTCTTATTATCAAAGCATCCTTTCAAAAACTTTTTATAACTTTATTGTCACACTTGGTCACTGACAGACATTTTTAGGTATTCAGTTTGAAAGCAGGACAATAGCAGCCATGATCCACCTCACTGAGCCACCTGCTTTCATATCTTGGTCCAGACTGTTTCCTATGAACGGTCTGACCAGCATGCTTTCATGCTTTCAATTGAATTTCAAACCCTAACACACTGGTGCACTGGTCTGTTTCCATCAACTGTGCAGACGAGAGTCCCGGGAGGAGGCCCTCCACTGAGCAGGGCCCCTCAGGCCGCCCTAGGACAGGCTCTCGGCTGCTGATGGATGCAGGAGGGCCAGCCCACTGAGGTGGTGCCACCCCAGGACAGGGGTCCCCAGCTGTACAAGAAAGCAAGCAGTTGATCCAGCCAGGGAAGCTAACTGCAGATCACCACCTCTCCCTCCTTGCCCAAGTCTCACCTGCAGCTCTGTAGCAGGACCCCCTGCTGTGGGCTCTCCTCACTCTCTGCCCCCATTCCCAGCGGACTAAGCAGATCCTAATGCAACATCAGGCTTTCTTCCTTCCAGTGCACCTCCAGAGCCCCCCCTAGTCCATACCTGTTTCTAAGTATCAACTCCCAATACCTAGACACACATGGAACCCCCAGTAGCCACGCCTATCTAGATCCCAGAAGAATTTCCTACCAGGCAACACACAGCCACACTCTCTTGGGAACCAGAGGAAACAGAAGCCAAGGAACAAAACCCCAACAAAGACAAAACCAGATGTCAGCACCTAGAATTACAGTCTTCCCTAACCCGACGCCTGGACGCCAGTTTTACACGGTGACACAGTAGCAGCCAGGACACTGTGTCTCCACTTGAGCCCAGCAACCCTACCTGGTATCACAACATAGCTGAAGCACAAGACACAGACCTATAAATAACCTTTATGGATAGGCTAGAGGTCCTTAAAGAGGAAGTTAATAAACCCTTAAAGAAATCTATGAAAACACAGACAGAGGGAGGAAATAATAAAACGGCTCAAGACCTGAAATTGGAAATAGAATTAATAAAGAAATCCCAACTGAGGGAAATCTGGAAAAGAAAAATTCAGGAACTTGAACAGGAGCCTCAGAGGCAAGCTCACAACAGAATACAAGAGATTGGAAAGAGAATCTCAGGCATTGAAGACATAATAGAAGTGGATACTTTAGTCAAAGAAAATGTTAATTTTTTAAAAATTCTGGCACAAAGCATGCAGGAAATCTGAAACATTATGGAAAAAACAAATCTAAGAATAATAGGAATAGAAGAAGGGGAAGAAATCCCAGTCAGAGGCACAGAAAGTATTTTCAACAAAATCACAGAAGAAAGTTTGACTAACCTAAAGGAGATGTCTATCTAGGTCCAAGAAGCGTACAAAACACCAAGTAGACTGGACTAAAAAATAGTCAATAATAATCAAGACACAAAGTACAGAACAAAAGAAGAATATTAAAAGCTGCGAGGGGAAAAGACCAAGTAACATATAAAGGTAGACCTGTTAGAAAAACACCTGACTTCCCAATGGAGACTAAAAGCCAGAAGGGCCTGGACAGATGGCTGCTAAGAGACCACAGGTGCTGACCCAGACTTCTATACCCAGCAAAACTGTCAGTCACGATAGATGAGGAAAATAAGACATTCTGTAATAAAACCAAATTTAAGCAATGTCCACCTACAAATCCAGACCTACAGGAGGTGCTGGAAGGAAAACAGCCAAAAGAGGTTAACAACACCCAAGAAAACACAGGGAATAAATAATCCCAGACCTGCAAATCAAAAGAGGGGAAATACACACACAACAGCAACAACGTAACAGCAATCAACACGCACTGCTCACTGACATCTCCCAACATCAGTGGTCTCGACTCCCCAGTAAAAACACAGAATGGATCAGAAAACAGGCTCCACCCTTCTGCTGCATCCAAGAAGCACACCTTAACATCAAGGGTAGACATCACCTCAGAGTAAAAGACAGAAAAAGATATTCCAAGCAAATGGACCTAAGAAGCAAGCTACTGTAGCCATTTTAATATCTGACAAAATGGACTTCAAACCAAATTAAACAGAAGAGATTGGGAGGACATTACATACTCACCGATGGAAAGATCCTCCAGAGGACACTGCGATTCTTAGCATCTATGTATCACGTTTGTAAAAGAAACGCTACTGCAGCTTAAAAGCGCGTTCTGACCCTCCCTCTGACAGCTGGGAGACTTCAGGCTTCAATACCCCACTCTCACCAACGGACAGGTCATCCAGACAAAGACAGAGAAATGTGGAGCTAACTGATGTTATAAACCAATGGACTTAACAGATATTTACAGAACACTTCACCCAAACACAAAGAACGCACCTTCTTCTCAGCACCTCATGGGACTTTCTCCAAAACTGACCACAAACTCAGACACAAAGCAGGTCTGAAGAGACACAAGAAAATTGAAATAACAGCCTGCGTTCTATCTGACCACCATGGATTAAAGCTGGATATCAACAGAACAGAAACAACGGAGATTATACAGATCTGTGGACACTGAGCAACAACTAATGAATGAAAAAAAAAAATGGGTCCAGAAAGAAATTAAAGACTTTCTAGAATTGAATGAAAATGAAAACACAGCATACCAAACTTCTGGGGCACAGCGAAGACAGTTCTAAGAGGCGAGTTCACAGCACCAAGTGCCACATAAAAAAAAAGAGAAGAAAAAAGATTGGAGAGATCTCATACTAATAACTTAATAGCACACCTGAAAGCTCCAGAACAAAAAAAGAAATCGCACCCAAAGGAGAAGACAGCAAGAAATAATCAAATTCAGGGCTGAAATCAGTGAAACAGAGCAACACAAACTATAAAGAATCAATGAAACAAAGAGATGGTTCTTTGGGAAAATCAGTAAGACTGGCAAACCCTTATCCAAATTAATTAAAAGGTGGAGAGAGAATATCCAAATTAATAAAATAAATGAAAGGGGGCATAACAACAGACTCAGGAAACCCAGAGAGTCATAAGTCACACTTTAAACACCTGCACTCCGCCAAATTGGAAAATCTAAAAGAAACGAGTAATTAAACCCAGGTTAGATACGCAATTTAAACAGACCTGTGACCCTAATGAAATAGCAGCGGTAATCAAAAAAAGTCTTCCAACCAAAAACAGCCTCCCAGGACAGATGGTTTTAGTGCAGAATTCTACCAGATTTTTCGAAAAAGAGTTAATGCCAATTCTCCTCCGAAGGAACGCTGCCCGACTCGTTTCACAAGGCCGCAGTTACCCAGACAGCCAAACCACACAAAGACTCGACTGAGAAAAGATGACAGACCGCTTTCCCTCATGAACGTAAAGGGAGCAGACAGAGCAACTAGAACTTCTAGCACTGCCTCTAAAAGGTATCGAGGGTCACACCTAACATTTATATGCCTGTTACCATACACCACATGCACGTATGATCCCTAACAGGTACACATGAGGTTTCCCACCTGGGGCTACTACGGACAGTGGTTTAAGCTGAGACAGTATCCTTCCCGTGGACAGGCCCTGCCAAGTGTGACCCCTGCCTGGTAGCCAGCGCTCTTGCTCATAAAAAGCTCTCTGCGTGCTCCAGGATGCAGCCCGTGGAATTAAGTTCTATTTGCCAAGCTCTCGTAAGCCACAGAGCCCTGGTACATGCCCAGCTCCTCGGCGTGACTGTGTGCTGCTGAGGTATGGAGCAAGCCCACCCCTCAGAAGCCTTTCACGAGCACCCCAACAGACCCAGCTGTTTTCACAGGCTCTCCGAGCCCTGCATTTCTTCCTCAGTGTTGCTCACTGTCCCTGCACTTACCATGTGCTGGACGAACATACCAGACTTCCCTCGGCTCACCAGGCTGGAAACTGGTCATGCTTACCTCCCACCTGATTCCCAGCACTGAGCAAATACGGTACCTCACGCTGAAGACGCACGCTAAGCTAACGTTTTTTGAGTATCTTAGTACAGGAGACTTTAGCATTACCTGTCAGTGCGGTTACTGTCTCCTTGAAATAGTCCACAGTGATGTCTTGAATAGAGACCACTGCCTCTTCTGCCCGCCTGGCCCACTCACTGGCTTCCTTCCGCAGGGCGACCACCCTTCTAGGACCCAGGTCGTCCTCACGCAGGGACTTCTACGAGAGAGAGGTGGCTGCTGTCAGGAAGTTTGGAAGTGGTTGTGTGGAGTGTTGAAACCGCGCTGCGCAGTCGGTTCCCAGCTGACCATCAGGGGCTCGGTGCCGGGCGCCCCTGGAGGACAAAGCGTACTCTGGGTACAGAGAGAAACACTGGCTGACTTCGCGTCACTAGGGCAACTCTCCTGCGGTGTCCTCAGGTGACGGCGCACGGCCGTGCGAACGAGAGGCCTGTCATTCAGCACGCAAGTGTCGCTGAAACACTTGGGTTCTTTTCTAAAGGAAAGAATGTACGATGGTCACCTAGAAGATCTTCACTGCTTTGTATTCAGGGTACCGTTCATAGCTATGGACTCAGTGCTTGTGGCCTGGAATTCACACACTGAACCCGAGTCCCAGTTTCATGGATACAACCCTCATGATTAGGACCGACGCCTTATAACCAGGAAGAGGCATAAGGTCTCTGCTCTCTACCACGTCGCATCAGGACACATCAGGACAGCCAGCCAACACCAGCAACCGAGTTCCCGTCAGACAGCAGAGCTTTGGCTTCCCGGCCTCCATAACTGTAAGGAGAACAGCTCTGTGGTGTGTAAGCCGCCCGGCTTGTGGTGCACTGTCCTAACAGCCTGAACTGAGACACCCTGTGCCAGCCGGCATCCAGTTTCCTTCCAGAGGTTGGTATATATATATGCAAATCTAAGCTGAAGATGCCACTCCCCACCCACTAGGATAAAACACAGACAGTAACAAGTGTTTAGGCGGCATGGTGATACAGTGGAATCCCAGCCCTTTTGGAAGGCTGAGGCAGGAGAATGGCCTGAATCAAGGCTAATGTGAGCTGTAGAGCAATATCTGATCTCAAAAAGCAACAGCACATGACCAACAAATGCGCCCACTCAGGGGCGCTGACAGCCTTTCACGACAGCGATGAGACCAACCCCATCTGCACCATCCGTGGGTTAGAGCAGAACCGACAGCGCAGCACACTACAGCTGCCCGCCAAGGTCATGAGAGCGCCCGTGGAAAGGCGGCCCGGCAGGCAGGAGCAGGGAGTCTCTGATGTCTCCTGAACACGTGGTGATGCTGATGGCGCCTTTTCTAAGAGGAGTCACCCCAACGCAGCAGAGTGGCAGCAATCGCTGACGTTTAAACTGCTGAATTATGGTGCAGGGCCCTGCCGTTCAGTTGTGCATCCCGTTTCTAAGAAACATCCGCACAGGATGAAAATAAGCTGAAGAAAACACACACCAGAAACGCCCGCCATGGGAAAGCGTCAGCGCTCCCGTCTGCCGCATCACATGCTCAGTAAGCAGCCTACCACTGAGCCGCAGCCCAAGCCCTTCCTCATTCTTTAATCTGAAACTGGGTCTAACTGGGTCCTAAGCCTCCAGCTGCCCTCGACTCTCTCCTGCCTGGGCAGGCCCTGAGCCACCTCCCGCAGGGCTAGACTCACAGACCTCAGACACCAGGCCTGCTTTTGTTGTTTGTGGGATGAAGTCCAGGCTCTTGATTGTGCTGGGCACAAGCTCTTCCACTGAAGAACACTCTTGTAATCCCAGCACTGGGGGGGGGTGGAGGCGGGAGGATCAAGAGTTCAAGGCCAGCCGCAGCTACACTGTAAATTTGAGGGCAGCCTGGGCTACATAAGCCCCTGTCCCTAAATAAATGAATATATATATATATATATATATGTATATATATATATATATATACACACACACACACACATATATAAGTACATATGTGTTGTCATCTAAATGTAAAGATGAACTCAGTGAAAATACAGATGACTGAACCTTATACGTGACTAAAATAACAACACACGCAGGTAGTAAGATAAAAGTATCAGGAAACGTACCAAAATGCCACGCTTACATGAGGCCGCAAGTTCTCGCATGTCTCTAAATGGCTGCAGTAAATACTGGAAGAACGTGGTTGCCGTGGTGACTAGCTCCTGATACGCTTCGTCCTCCTCTTGATAAACTTTCATTAATGTTACCATGGTGTCGGCTTTTCCGTGATCTTGAAGAATCTAGAAGGCAAGATATAAATAAAGCTTAAATATGGACGTTCATAAAAATCATACCAAAATAAATAATAAAATCCGTCAGTTTTAAACCCTGGGTGAACATGAACATCTCTAGCCGAAAGGCCCGGAACACAGACATGGTTGAGCAAGGCGACAAGTCCTGCAGGAGTGCTGCTCTCAACTCGTCCAGGTCTGTGTTTACGACTTGATAATGTGAGGCTTAGCATGATGCTCCAACACCTGGGAAGATGAAGCAGGGGGATTACTATGAATTTGAGGCCAGCCTGGGCTAAACAGTTAGTTCCAGGTCAGCCTGAGCTACGAAGCAAGGCACGGTCTCATAGGAAGCACACAGAAAGAGTCTGCACACTTTGTGACGCGAGACACTTAGCATTTCTACCCCTCCAGCCCACTGGTAAGCTCCAGCTGGACAGGTGAGCTGTGCGCATGAGCGGCTCAGTAGAAGCTGGACTAGAACCGTAATAGCTGGGAATGGACTTGAACTTGGGGAAGGCGTAACTTTGCAGTATGCCGATGTTGAGAGAGTAAGGTTGGGGGAGTTAAGAAAATAAATGAAGTGTCAAGAACCGATTTTGAGCTGGGTCTGGTGGAACAGACCTGCAAGTTCGGCCTCTTTGGGAAGTACAGCAGGAAGCGGTACCACTCTGCGAGGCTGATGCTGGCTCAGGCTCGGAGCAGGATGCTTCTGAAAAGCATGGCGCATCAGAAAAATAAATGAGGTCTACAAGGCTGGGCTGCAGAGAGATCAGGCCAGCCTGGGCTACAGAGAGAGCAAGGCCAGTCTGGGCTACAGAGAGATCAGGCCAGCCTGGGCTACAGAGAGATCACAGCCAGCCTGGGCTACAGAGAGATCAGGCCAGCCTGGGCTACAAAAGAGAGCAAGGCCAGTCTGGGCTACAAGAGAGATCAGGCCAGCCTGGGCTACAGAGAGAGCAAGGCCAGTCTGGGCTACAAGAGAGATCAGGCCAGCCTGGGCTACAGAGAGAGCAAGGCCAGTCTGGGCTACAAGAGAGATCAGGCCAGCCTGGGCTACAGAGAGAGCAAGGCCAGTCTGGGCTACAAGAGAGATCACGGCCAGCCTGGGCTAGAGAGATCACAGCCAGCCTGGGCTACAGAGAGATCAAGGCCAGCCTGGGCTACAGAGAGATCATTCTAGCCTGGGCTACAGAGAGATCAGGCCAGCCTGGGCTATAGAGAGATCAGGCCAGCCTGGGCTACTTGGTAAGCTAGTGCCCGGAAATAACAAGTCCAAAGGCTAAGGAGGCAGTGCCGTGGTAGAGTGTGTGCCGAGCATGCACAAGGCCCAGGGCTGTTTCTAGTACTGACTAAATAGCAAGTCTGATATAACCATCAGCTTAAGGAGCAAAGGCTGGCTGTCCTGAAAACCTCCCTCGGGTGCCTCGTATTATAAAGTGAAGTCAACAGGAGAAGTGGGTGTGTGAGCTATACAGAATAAACGTTATAATCCCTGCACTTCAGAGGCTGGAGGGTTACCACAGTCTGAGGTCAGCCTGGGCTACATCCAGTGGCTCCTTACAAAACAAAGACCCCGCTAACAGAATCCTTTAATAAAGCCATCTTAGGTTTAAAAGACTCATTCTATAGATCTATGTATTTAGCTTAAGCTAATATACAACAATCAAGAGTGTGCTATGTGGCTGAATTCTTACACCTCTTCTTCCTCCAAGGAAACACAGCGAAACCACTGCTTAATGGGAGCTGTCAGTTAGCTTCCGTTCAGTTCCGGGATCACACTCCTGTGGACCTGCTGTGGAGGCAGGCTGCTTCCTGAGGCCTTGCAGCACTAAAGGTACCCTTCCTACCTGTTATCACCTCTGAGCCAAGAACAATGGAGTGGCCCCAGACCTCCACATGAACAGGGCATTTGTTTATGTTATTGCAGATGAAGGACCCAGTCACCATCAGTGTCTGCAGCCAGTGGTCAAGGAAGACTCTGAGTCTCCGAGCTTGGACAGGAGTGGGGGTAGGCCACCAGTCTGCTGGCAGACCCTGAGGACTGTTGGGTCCCGTCCATGTGTATAATTCAGGCCTGTGTGGAGGAAGGCGGGAGTTCTGAAGGAAGCACCCAGGGGCTGCAGCAGAGAAGGCAGAGCATGGGAGGAGGCCATGGGAGAGGATGAAAGGACCTCCGCCTCAGCCCCTGGGTGTGGATCCCCAGAGCTGTCCTGGCTCTTTATTGAAACAATGCCAGGGGTATCAACAAACCTCAGTCTGGCAATCGCCTCCATCACATGGCTGTGCTAGTCTGTGGGGTGGGTGTGTTCTTGATTGCTAAATGGATACAAATGGGCCTAGCCCATTGTGGGTGGTCTCAGGCTAGGAAACGTAGCTAGTGAGCAAGCCAGGAACCAGCCGCTGCCATCAGTCTCCAGACCCCACCTCCCTTCCCTGAAGGATGGACTGTAACCCTCCCCTCCCCGATGCTTTTAACAGAGGTGTTTATGGGTGGTTCACAATGAGAAATGGGAACATCCAGGGAGGGCCCAGGGTCCATGGCATGAAGGTCCAGCACTTGGCTCCGGGTGAATTGTCACTAGGCAAGTCGTACATTCTCCCTAGATCTTTGGGTGAACTTGAAATGCCCCCTTACATCTGTAGGCCTAGGATTTGAGAGGCTGAGGCAGAGGACTGCCCTGAGTTCGAAGACAACCTGGACCACGGTATGAAACCCTATTTCAAAAAAGCTGGGCGTGGCGTGGAGACGCACTTGAGAGGCAGAGGCCGAGGGATGCCGGGCCGAGGCCAGCCTGGGGCACCTGAGACCCCGCTCAGAAAACGCACGACCTGCTCTGCTGCAGCACCACGGGCCTCCGCTCCCTCAGGTGAGGCGCGGGTGCAGGCATCAGTGCCCTGGACTTAGGACTTAGGACCTGGGACCTGGGGCCCGGCCCCGCCCCGGCCCCGCCCATCAGTGCCCGGCCCCCGCCGACAGGGCCCCGCCCCCGGCCGACAGGGCCCCGCCCCCAGCCGACAGGGCCCCGCCCCCAGCCGACAGGGCCCCGCCCCCAGCCGACAGGGCCCCGCCCCGGGCCGACAGTGCTACGCCCCTTCCCGGAGGACAGTGTCTGGGACTCGCCGCGCCCCGCCCCGGCCCCGCCCCGGCCCCGCCCCCGGCCGGCAGGGACACGCCCCTTCCCGGACGACAGTGTCTGGGACTCGCCGCGCCCCGGCCATCAGTGCCCCGCCCCGGCCCCGCCCCCGGCCGGCAGGGCCCCGCCCACGTACCCGTTGCAGCCCCGCGGCCGCCCCGTCCAGCCGCGCTCGGAGCGTCCTCTCGCGGAACTCGCGCAGGCCCTCGCTGTCGGCCGCGCCGTCCGGGGCCGGGAAGAGCACGTCGCGCACGGTGGCGCCGCCGCAGCCGTCGGCTGCCAGGCTCAGGTAACGCTCCAGCTGGCCGCACAGCTCCTGCAGCGCCGCGTCGCCGGGGCGCGCGGGCGCCGGCCACACCAGCGCCCACAGCCCGCGGCCCGGGCCCGCCGCGTCCAGCTCCGGCGGCAGCGGCGGCAGGCAGCGCTCCAGCGCCGGCCACAGCGCCGCCAGCTGCCGGTGCGCGCCGCGGAAGCCCGCGGCTGACAGCAGCCCGGCCCAGCTGCCGCCCGCGCCGCCGCCCTCGCGCCGCCGCTGCGCCGTGCGGTCGTGGCAGGTGACGGCGAAGCGGCCCTCCGCCGCGTTCCAGGCCACCAGGAAGCGCAGCTGGTGCCGCTCGGGCGCGGAGAACAGGTCCTCGCGCAGCGGCACCCAGCCGTCCAGGCTGTCGGGCTGCTCGCCGTCCATGGCCGCCGACCACCCGCGGGCCGCGCCGGCCTGCGACATCTTTCGCTAGCTGCTGCTGCCAGTCAGCCGCGCGGCAGCGCCGCCCCCTCGCTCTGATTGGCTGTGTGCGGGACGCTGTCCGGCATTGGTTAAGTGAGAGCCAATGAGAAGTCTCTTGGGGGAGGCGGGACACAGTCTCCCTTTTCGGGCCGAGGTTATCCTGGAACTCACTAAGGGCGGGCCCGTGAGCTGTTTCACCTGCCTCTGTTTCCTGCTTGCTGGCGTTAATAGCGAGCACCAACATTTTGTTTGATTATCTTATTTTTGAGGCAGGGTCTCTCTGTTGTAGCCCCGACTGTCCTGGAACTCTGTAGATAGGCTGGCCTCAAACTCACACAGTTCGGCCTGCCTCTGCCTCCCAAGTGCTGGGAGTGAAGGCGTGTGCCACCACCGCACAACAAAGATTTTTATTCACATGCATGTGTGGGCGGGGTGACACTGCTCTGGAACACAGGTGCCAGGAGGGGGTCATGTCCCCTGGAGCTGACTAAGTTATGGTGCTGTGAACCCCGTAATGTGGAAACTGAGACCCGAACCCGGGTCCTCTCTCAAAGCAGTGAGTGCGCTTAGCTGCTGAGCCGCCGCTCCACACCTGACAGAGTTCTCTATTGGAACTCAGCGGTTGTTTATTGAGGGCCTCTGTGTGTGAAGACCGGAAGGCGCGTTTGTTTTTTGCCGATTTAGCGCGCTTTTCCTGAGCATCTTCTGTGTTGCCGGTACACTGAGGAGGTGGGGGAGGGAAAGTCGTAGACATGTCTGCTTGCCAAGCATCCTGGCTGTCGGCTCAACATTCTTAAACACAACCCATGCCAGCTTCGTCTTGACACCACGAAATTGAGACCTACAAAGGGAGCTCGACTACGCCAGACACCTCGATACTGCGAGCCGCCCTGGGGTGTTATTGCAGGCCTGTAGAAAGTGCCCTGTCCCAAACCTGCTGGCGTCTGAGAGTCCAAGGACAGAGAGCCCCATAGACACCTTGTGTCATGAAGCAGCGGTGGGCCTGGAATAGGCTGCAGCGCCCCAGAAGAGGTAATTGTGGTGATGAAGCTGCACCTCGACCATATTATATTATATTAGCTATGTTATAGTTAACAAGTATATAGTAATAACTATATAACTAACTATATTGTAATTAACTCCTCTTGATAGCACAGTCTGTTGGGAAGGACCTTGAGACAGGGCTAACCAAGCCATTCCCTGATCAAAGCTGCTGAATTCTGCACATCACTTTTTAAATGCAGTTTGTTGGTGTGGTGCGGGGGATCTTTGCCCATTTGGACTGTATTTGGCCTTTATGCTGGGATGCCAAGTTTTGACCTTCCTTGGGATTCACACTGAAATCTTTACCCTCCTTTTATCTGATCTGTGGCCTTCACCACACCAAAGGCGCTCCTAGGTCCTCAGCTTGCTCACTGCAGAAGCTGCCATAATCACATGCGCCAACTCCTCAAAAGAAGCCTCCCCATTATATAAACATCCTGTTGGCTTACTTCTTCTAAAGATCCTTGATGTGAATACAGTGTGTCTGTGTGTGAGCGCATGCATAGACACATACACATGCATGCAAAACACATACTACACACACACACACTGCATACACACACGCTACACACACACGCTACACACACGGTACACACTACATACACACATGGTACACACACGCATGCACACATGCATGCTAAACATACTACACACACATACGCTACACACTACATACACACACGTACACACACGCATGCACACATGCATGCTGAACACATACTACACATACACACGCTACACGCTACACACAGACATATACATGCTCATACACACACACACGCATGCATATGAGGAGACATGGAGTGATATATTTTTCCATTTATGAACAGCCGTGGCACGTCCACATACAGGAAACGCAGGCAGGAGGCTGAGGGTGTGGCTTGGACACGACTGGCTTAGCACAGACCTGGGTCTCCCCAAACAATAGATGCCCACGTCACTTTCTTAATATTTGCAGCTGTGAGTAGACTGTACCGCAGTTCCTAATGAGTCACGTGTTGGTAAGACAGCCTGATCCCCAGCCTCTGCCCATCTGCACAATACTGTGTGGGGCTGAGGGTAGCTCGGCGGTGTGAGCTAAGTGTGCTTACGGCCTTAGGTCAGTCCTAGCCCCACACCAGAAACAAGCATAACACTGTAAGAGTCATACACCCTTCTTTATGTGTTGTCTTAACTTTGTCTCCTTGGTTTGAGCTGGGGCCTTCTATGGCGCTGGCTGGCCTTGAACTCCAGTGATCCTCCTGCCTCAGGGGCCCAGTCTCCAGGTGGCATGAGCCAAGTCCAGATAATTTTTTTCATTTTATTTTCAACATTTTGGATTTATTAAAGTAATGGTATTTTAAAACAGCCCAGACAATAAATACAAAGTCCCCAAATCAAGTAACCACATCAGATTTCCAAAGGAAATCACTTTCTTTCCCCTAGTCCCAAACCGATAGATGTCAGCAGACTTGTCAAGAGCTAGCGCAGCCCTGCTGAAGCCAGGGCATCCCGTCGCCCCTTACCTACCCCCTGCCGATCACATGCTCTGTGTGCCCTCACAGAGGAAATGCAGGTTTGGAACCGGAAAGACAACTAGCTTCCTACCCTCTCTACTCAGATACCGTTCTGCCCGAGTCCTTTCTCGATACTCAGAGGAAATCATTCCGAACCTGATTGACACCTCCTGGGCCTCTCACATAATTGGGAAAAGAATTGAGACCTGAGTAGAAAACAGGATTCTGTCTGGGAGGGAGGCTGGTAGGACAGTTTCTCTGGAGGGAGTTGTCAGGTTGGAGAGGAGAGGCCATTCCTCCTCTACCCCACGCCCAGTGACGGGGCCTCAAAAGGACCCTTAAGAGAGCTAGCTGTGTTTGCTGCTATTGAAGTGAGAGCTCAAGATGAGAAAATGGGCTGTTTTGGTGGGCGCGGGGAGACCCAACGGGATCACTTGCATCTCAGAGTTTGCCAGGAGCAACTATGGGGCCAACAGGGAGAGAGCGAGGAGTGACCCTAGTTACTGTTCCCAAAGCTGCTACACTAAGAACTCACGAGGCTACATTGGGGTGGGCACCAGTCCGCTTCAGAGAGGAGTGAAGCAGGCCTTTTGGGGTCAGGGCTGTCTGCCTGGTCGTGGGCCCCACAACCCGTGTCAACAGCGGTTGTGACAGCCCCAGTCACCTTCGCCCCCGCTCTGGCACCCAGCCCACTGCTCTCAGAGGCTTGTGGGAGGAGCGACTGATCTTCTCTCTCTCCTGAGACAGGTGTTCTGCTAAGAGGACCCAGCTACGGAAGAGAGAAGATGCTGAAACTTGATAAACCAGGTGTGGCCTTTGAGGAAATCTATAGAACTGGACGTTCAATAGCGGACTTCGGGAGACCTAAGACTGTGTCACCTGGGAACATACAGAAATGCAGGCTATGCTGGCTTTACTCAGAGAAGGGGAAAGTTCCCATGATGCAAAGGATGATGGGAGAGAAGACAAGATGCTTCTGATTCCCTTCGGAGCTGTTTGCACAAGACACTTTGAGAAAACCCAGGTGGAGACACGTAGCCCAGCACTGTCAGGCACCTCCATTTCCGGCCTGGACATGGCAACGCTCCTCAAGTGGCCACCCACGTGCCACCCAGGTCTCAGCGCACAGCAAGTGACCTCTGCTGGTGACCCGTGAGTGGTCAGAGGTGGGAAAGCTGCCGAGGCAGGTCTATATTTGGGCTGTCGCTCACAGCAGGCCTGTGCTATTTGTGGTGGGAGTTAGCTCATATTACCACCCAGGTTTGGCACTCCCACTTACCAAACTCGGACTAGGCAGGACCGGCTGCAGAGCGTGCAGAGGTCATCAGGAAGGGGAGCTGGCCAAACAGAGATCCAGTTTTCCATCAGAAACCTAGGACCTCGGAGATAAAAGTCGCGTTTATGGGCCTTCACCCGAGCAGGCAAGTCTGGGCTAATCATACTATCCTATCGTAACACAGACGTATTGTCTCAGCGGAACACAGCCGCTGCGTAGTGGGCCATCTCCCTCCTTTAGCTGAGAAGGGTTATCACAGGACCCTGCCAATGGAAACTGCACCGACAGGGTCAGTGTTTTCCACGCCTTCTTGAGCTTGCACGAATTCATATTGCCTGAAGATGGTCCCAGGCCTGAAAGTCTCCTGAGACTGTGGGGTGGCTGACAGCTCTACTGTGTCTTTTGGATGTTTTAGTGCAAGACCCATTTGCTAGAACTCTCTGGAGCTCTAAACACAGCTGTCATCTAGCTAAGGTACTGGGTTGATGAATACTGTTACATTTTAATTGGCCAGTGCATTCTGAAAACTCTTAATTTCCACGCTTGGATCCAAACACTGAAATCAGGGTTTTGCTGCGGTCTTTCGTGCATGCTGCAGGCAGGCTGCTCTTGAGGGGAGCTTTGGGGCCTACGATGTGCCGGGGAAACTGCTCAGAACCGTGTTCCTGTACTATACAGCTAACATTGAAAGGCAGATTTTCTTTAGCTGTACTTCAAGAATTGCTAGGAGCTTCATAAATGAGCATTTATAACTCTATGTGAAATAGTATCCCCGCCATCATGGTCTCACCTCTAGGGAATTATTTTCAGTAGATTCACAAATATTCCCAGGGTTCCTAGAAGGTTAAAAAGAGGGGGCGGGGGTTGAAGACTTTTCCACTTAAATCATAGGGACACATCTTGCACATAAGACTTCAGCAAATGTCTATTTTTTTAAAGATATATTTCAATTATGTGTGTGTGTCTGTGTGTCTGTGTGTCTATGTGCAGGTCCCCACTAAGGCCGAAGATGTCAGATCCCGTTAGAGCTGGGGTTTCAGGCAGTTGTGAGCAGTCCAGTGTGAGCTAGGAATCAAATCTGGATCCTCTACAAGAGCAGTGAGCACGGTTAGCAGCTGAGCCAGCACTCCAGACACAAGCTTCTTCTTTTAAAGCTGCCCTGTTGTGGCAGAGAGCTGGAGTCTCCTGTCTGTTCACTGTAACCGTGGTTTATTCACTCCCCTGGGCCCCATTTCATACTTTATACAATGACAGTTTGTCATCAGTGTTCCCCTTGGCCCCATTCTGATTCCATTAAAAGACTGGAGGAGCCAGGTGGTGGTGGTGCACGCCTTTAACCCCAGCACTCAGGAGCCAGAGGCAGGTGGGTCTCTGTGAGTTTGAGGCCAGCCTGGTCTACAGAGTGAGTTCCAGGACAGTCAGGGCTACAACAGAGAAAACCTGTCTCAGAAAACAAAAAGAAGAGGAGGAGGAGGAGAAAAAAGGAAGGAAGGAAAGAAGGAAGGAAGGAAGAGCTGAAGGAAACTTAGGGAGTGCAGGCACTCCAGGAGCTGAGTGCTGGGGCTGTGCTGTAGGATTTGTGCTGAGCACACAGAGCAAATGGCACCCCCACTTGGAGAGCAGGTGCTGGCGTGGAAGGCTGTGCTCTTGGCCTGTGTGTTAAAGGCTTGTCAATTTTCTAGCTGGCTCAGTTTGGCCCTTTCAGCTGCAGCTTTGAGTTGCAAGTGTTTCTTGTCAGGATCCTGAGTAATGCAGAAACCCCCCTCCCCCCGTTTATTTTAGAGGGCTTACCTTCCATGCATAGGAAGCCCAAGGTTGGACCGAGCCCTCTCTGGGCTGGTGGCTGCTATCAGCCTCAGCTAGATGCAGAGGAGCCCAGACAGACCTTGTTAAATTGACCACAAAGAAGCCCTGTCCTCCCAAAACTCAGTTTTGACATTAAAATCTAGAAATTGGATTAGGGGCCTCCATCCCTAGAACACCGTGTCCCCGCCTAAGCCTCGTGGGCAGTGTCTCCAGCTGAATGTGGGGGTGCGCGGCCTCAGTGCTCTCCCGTTGTCAGCAGCTCTCACGGGTCAGATACGCCCGCAGCAGCCCATTCCACACGGCTGTGGCCTGCTTCCCGGCCCCGGTCCCCGCCCTCCACGGTGTCCAGGTGCGGAGCTTCTGAGCTGGCCCCGGTGGGAGGTGCCGGTCCAAATAACAGTAACAGCAGGACACAAGGGGCAGGAACGAAAGCTCGGGGTGTCTACCGGCAGCTGGGTAAAGAGCAGTTACTTAGGTCACTGCCCCTCAGTGCCGACGAGTCAGAATATAAAGCCAAGGCTGTCCGAGTCCAGGGGGCCGTGGCCACGGGGAGGGGAGAGGCTGTGTGTGGAGTGTTACCTTCAGAGTCTGCCCAGAGCCAGTGTTCATACTAACCGGCCACTCACAATACTGGGTGATGCCAGTGTGTTCACCTCTGGTTTTGGGGCTGGAGGACGCAAATATCACACTGTTGATGAATTGGGAGAATGGTTGACTTTCGTGAACATGTGAGCTCACCGATTGGGCTAGGCTGGTGACCCATGAGCTCCAGACCGATTGGGCTAGGCTGGTGACCCATGAGCTCCAGACCGATTGGGCTAGGCTGGTGACCCATGAGCTCACCGATTGGGCTAGGCTGGTGACCATGAGCTCACCGATTGGGCTAGGCTGGTGACCCATGAGCTCCAGACCGATTGGGCTAGGCTGGTGACCCATGAGCTCACCGATTGGGCTAGGCTGGTGACCCATGAGCTCCTGGCATCGGCCTGTCTGCATCTTCTTTCCCTCCCAGCGCTGGGTTACAGACCTCTGCAGCCACGCCTTGCTTTTACATGACCTGAACTCCAGTCCCCATGCTGTGGTGGGTACATTACTGACTGAGCCATCTCTTCAGCCCAATAATCTTTTAATAAAGTACATGGGATTTTATTTTATTATATTTTGGGTTTTTTTTTTTTTTTTTTGAGACAGGGTTTCTCTGTGTAACAGCCCTGGCTGTCCTAGAACTTGCTTTGTGCACCAGGCTGGCCTTGAATTCAACGGAGACTTGCCTGCCTCTGCCTCCTGAGTGCTGGGATTAAAGGCATGAGCCATCATGCCAGACTTTGTTTTGTTTAAAAAAAAAAACCCTCCCAGGACAGCCAGAGTTACAACAGAGAAACCCTGTCTCGAAAAACAAAACAAAAAAATTCATTCCCAAGTTTGAAAATTACACACTCTAGAACACAGGGATAAAAGTAAATTTATATATATATATATATATATATATATATATATTTTTTTTTTTTTTTTTTTTTTGCCTGTGCACACAGAGTGGCCGTGCTCACCTACATAAATAGATGGGGAGGGAAGCAATTTATAACAATGTCATTCCATTTTTCAGCTCTCTCTGAAATGTATGCCAAAATTATATAATGACCCATCGTGAACATTTACTTTAAATAACGTGTCAGCTGACAACTTGATTAGATCCTCTTGCAATTGTGTTGGAAGCAAAGAGCCGGAAAGCACTTACCTTGAAAATTTTTTTTTTCTTACCCATTTATTAATGTCACTCACTGTCTGCGTCGATAGGGATACTTCGGACTGTCCTTCCGTCCAGCCCCTGGAGATTCGATTAAATCCCCAAGCAATGTCGTCTTACCGTGCAGTGTAATGCTCAGAATGAGCGCGAAGTATATTTTTGCTTTTCAGAATAAAGAAAAGAAGGGCTCTTGAGATAGAGAGAACCTCAGGTGCTGGCTGCTTCCCAGCAAGCAGCGCCGAGGCAGACGGGCCGCCACCGGTGTCAGAGCCGGTAACTCTCCTGCTCTTTGGCCGTGTTCCCCAGGGGAAGCCCGAATGCATTCGGTCAGTATCATCCACACCAGCGTTTCCAAGAGCCCGGATATGGACATAAGAGCTGGGGAAAGGGTAGCAGGAGGGAAGGAAGGCTATCCTCAGGCTGGGATCACGACACTGTTATTTCATAACAAATCGTTCCACAGCTTGTAAAATAACCGATATTGGTCGCCGTGCACGGTTAGGAGGGCCAAGGGTTGAGAACAGGTCACCAGGGTGACAGTAGGTCACCAGGGTCTGCGGCTCTCCTGCAGCAGCGTCTGCCAGCCGTCTCGCCCCAGCCCGGGCAGCTGGGTGGACGCGTCTTTCGGCGCGTGGGTCGTGGCCATGTATGTGACCGACGAGATCCGAACCGCGCCCCGCGCCCAGCACCGCGACGCCCTTCTTGGGAACTGAGGTTCACCGCTTCTGTGTCCTAGGACTCAGCGCGCTCGCTGACCGAGAATCTCTGCACTGATGGCCGAGGAGGCTGGGGAGGAGCCGGGGCTGGGCAGGGCCTCCACGGACTTGCACTTGTATCACGCGGACCTGTATGGCCCCGAGGGCAGACTGCGGCTCTTCCCGGGAGAGAGCAGCACCGGGGAAGCGGCCCGAGCTGACCTGGCCCGAGAGCCCAGAGAGGCGGGGGGCGGAGCGGGCCTTCAGGAGGAAGTGGACGAGCTGGTCCGGCTATACGGACTGGAGGACGACGGTGAGTTAGGGGATGAGTCTGTGGACGAGCTGGGGACTCCGGGGTATCCTCACGCGGCGAGGAGGAGAGCCCACGCCAGGGAGCAGCGAGACTGGGGGCTCAGCCAGGAAGCGGCCGAGGCCGAGGACCTGGGCTACGGAGGGCCGGGCCTTCCTGGCCAGTGCCAGGACCTCCGGGAAGCCTACAGGTACGCGCATGGCCGCGCCAGCGAGGAGTACGAGTGCTACGTCATCCCCGAGGAGGCGGACGAGGAGGAGCCTGCGGATGTCTTCTGTGTCACTTGCAAAGCCCCAGTAAGAGCTGATGAGCAGAGCTTCGACGTCCACAGGGAGCATGAAGTCGCCCCCCTCAGCAAAGCACTGGAGAGCGCCAAGGTAGCAGGTCGGGGAGGTGGGCAGGGAACGAATCCTAAGTGCCTCTCCAGGGCCGGCACAGGGGCCGGAGAGGTGGCTCAGCAGTCAAGAGCACTGGCTCCTCTTGCAGAGGACCTGGGTTCAATCCCCAGCACCCAGCTGACTGCAGTCCCGGGGGATATACATACATGCAGGCATACATGTAATTTTTTTTATTAAAAAAAAAAAAAAAAAACCAGACATAGCAGAAAAAGCTTATTTGCTCTGCTCTGTTCCACAGGATGAAATTCACAAAAATATGTTCAAATTGGAACAGCAGATTATTGAGATGGAGAATTTCGCTAGCCACCTGGAGGAGGTCTTCATTGCCGTGGAGGTATGAGCGTGCTTGGTGATTTCATGACCCACGTAGCTTCCATCCATGACCACATCAGTGCGGATCCTGGGGAGCTACAGAAGCTATCCCTTAGGATATGAGGCGTCACCTGCCCCTGTTAAATTAACGTTATGGCGCTTAGCGGAGAGTCCAGAGTTGAATTTTCCAATGTTTTTTATTAATCACCAACCATGTCAAATCTCAGGGAATTCTATACCCAGGCAGCTAGGCAGAGCTCACTCCAATGCTTCTTCATCCCATTGCTCTCCTCCCCGTTCTCCTCCCCATGGTTCTGCTCCTACTCCTCCTCCACCTCCTACTCCCTCCTCCCTCCTCGCTCCACCCTTCAATCCCCAGGTGTTTTCTTCCTGTTTTCACACAGACCCTCAATCAATGTATAACAGGAACCTCCTGTGGGGGTGGAGGCTGGGGATGGCACGGAGGTGTAAACAAGTAAGAGACGAATCTTAACTAAGATATTATCCACAACTAAACACACCACAACATCTCACCCTTTTTGTTTAAAATAAGAACAATATTGACTCAATCAAATGAAGCTAAGACATAAAGTTATAGTCTGTCAAATATCAAATCCAAAGTTCAGCAGACTGCTCATGCGGTTCAAAAGTCTTTGTGACTGCAAGTGTCCCATAACACCAAGTATCAAGTCCAAAGTTCACCAATCGTTCATAAAAGTTCACCAATTGTTCATAAAAGTTCAATGTCTAGCAAAATGCTTGTGCAGTTCAAATGTCTTTGAAGAGAATCAGAGGTAGCAGAAGACAATGCGGTAAGAATCAGCAGGTATCTGCATCTGCATCATCACAGTTGAGCACTGTGAGAGCTGCCTCAATTTCCACTGGTCTGTTTGGCAAAGCAGACTCCCTGCAGGCAGGTATTTGCATCTGTATCACAGTTGAGCACCGTGAGAGCTGTCTCAAATTTTCAAAACAGGCTCCCTTTTCAGCTGCAGAGTCATCTCCAAGATGATTTCAGAGGACAAGATATGAAGCCAATAGCTTCCCAAATTTCCCCTTTTCAAGATGACTGCGTCTGTCTTAGGAGAGAAATAATGAACAATGAAAATGACCTGTCCGAGTTACCAATAGCGTGATCAGCACTCTGTCTTGGGGAAATTCATGTCATAATTCTCAATCCCTTCTCTGACTGCCAGCCTCTGTATTAAGCCGGGGAACTCAATTTTTTTGTAATCCTTGGCCTCTGATCTATAAGCAGCATAGGAGCAAGGCAGCTAGGAAGGCCTTCAACGGTCCATTTTGAGGTTGAAGGCTGGACAGTAACCCGCACACTCTGATGTCTCTCTTCAGCCCGGTGGTCTCTGGATACTCTCATCAGTAGGATGTCTTATTTCTGAAAAGACAAAAACACAACCTTTCCCCGACATGGGGTGGAGTCTTCACACTCCAGGCTATTATTATTAGAGCAAAATGCTTAAACATTATCTTTTAAAATTAAATTTTTTAATTTTTTTTAAAATTTGAGGTTAAAATAGCCAATTATAGATTTATCCTATACCCCTTTCTTTTTTAAATTTTAGCTGAAGTTTTATTTACCATGTATAATTTTAAAATCCAATAATTTGTCCCTTTTTTGCTGGACATTCATTTAACATGCCAGCCTGGGGAGTTGTAGCTGTGGCTGATAACAGGAACATCTAGCCACTGCAATGCCTTATGGGTTTTGTAGTCCATGATAAACTGGTAAGTTTGGAACTTTTTTCCAACATTAACCATAAACAAACTTCCAAATACAGGTAAAATAAATCTTTTTTGTCAACCAAATAAAACCAAATACCAATTCCCTGGAGGACCAGAACCAGTTAGCTGAATTTTTGGTCCAAACTCCTGAACATGGCGAAGCTTGTTATTTAACAACCATAGCCAAACGGCTGCTGAGAGAAAACTCTAACACAACCAGTGTAGATTCTGCCCAAGCTTTATGAGTTGCTTTGTGCAACGATCCATTTTAAAATATTGTCCTCCTTTTGTATCATGAGTTCAGTAGAGGAATGATCAGAAAGCATACAATCAAGCTGGAGATCTAGGTAATTTACATATGCATTCTGTAATCTGCTTTCTACCTGAATTAACTCCTTTTCTGTTGTTGTTAAAACTTTTTTGTCTGTTTAAATATGAGTCACTGTTCAACGCTTGAAATGAATTATTTAACTCTTGAGTAGTTAACCCAATGGTAGGTTCATTAAACCAGATATTAACTTTCAGTGGCTTTTGTACAAAATATTGACATAAGGTGGTACTATCTGAGAATTCTTGGGGAATGACTTTCCATTGATACCTTTTAACAGGATGAGAATTATTATCAATATCTGCTCTGTCCTGCTTATGGACAACCTTGACAGTCTGTGATTGTTTTTGATAACATTTTTTAATATCTTTATCAATAGCATCTTGAATCTTACAGGTTGTCTCTGATATTGAAGGAATGTTAATCTGTACATTCCATTGTGTTAATAGGTCTCTTCCCCATAAACTCATAGCTAGATCTGCCACATATGGTCTTATATTTCCTATTTCACTTTCTGGTCTTATGCATTTGACACTTGCTATATCTTGTTTTAACTGAGAAAATGTTCCGATTCCTAAGAGCTGAGTAGATACCTCTTGAAGAGGCCAGTTTGGATTCCAGGAGTCCTTTGAAATGACTGTTACATTGGCTCCTGAGTCTACCAATCCTTTAATTAAAACTCCAGTTGTTCGTATGCTCGACTTAGGCCTTGAATCATTCATAGTTGTTTGCCAAAATACCTGTTTTTTATTATTTTTTAATTCACCTGTTTTCTCAGCTCTGTCCTTGATTTCAAAGTCTAAAGCAGTGCTGTCTTTAGCTGCAGGCACTGCCTGCTTTAATCTCTCTGAGGGTGAGTCAATCCGTTCCTGGTAAGAAATTGTTGGCTTGCTTTTTCTGTGGTAGGCACTTTAGCCAGGCCCCCTAGGGTGTTTTCCCCACAGCAGAGTTACCTTGAATATCTGTTACAGATTGGCATTCATTAGTCCAGTGTCTGCCTTTTCCACACCGTCTACATATTCCAGGAAACTGAGTTTTTCTTCCTGGCTTATCAGAGAAAACATTATTCCTAGGATCCGTTTGTCTACAGTCCTTTTTAAAATGACCTGACTTTCCACAGCCAAAACATCTGACCTTTGGATTTTTAAGACCTTGAACAATTGCTTGTCCTACCATAGTGGCATTGTGAGCATTGGATCCAATGTCAGTAGTAATTTTAATCCATTGATCCAAGGAAGCTGTTTTTAATGGCCTTATTGCCTTTTGGCATTCTGAATTAGCATTTTCAAACACCAGAGATTTAATTACCACTTCCCTTGCTTCTGAGTCTGAAATTGTCTTGTGGACAGCAGAAGTCAATCTCTGTACAAAATCAGTGAATGGCTCATTTGGACCTTAGTAAATGACTTAGTAAATGACTCAGACTTTTTTCTTGGCTCTTCAACTTTATGCCAGAATACCAAAAACCATAATCTGCATTATGCTAGTTGAAGTCTTTATCTCTTCATTTACTGCTTTCATTCTTAAAACATCCTTAACAACACTATACAGAGCCCAAGCGCCCTGTGTTATAATATTTTCCATTTTTAACATGGAAAATTTTTCTTTTCCACTCTTACTTATCCTCTCCTTCCTTAGGAGACTCCTGTGTATTTTTCTTTTATTTTTTCTATCTTTCTTACTGTGGCTCCCACTTCTCAAGGAGCATTCTCTTTATTACCTTCTCCTTTTACAGAAGGCCTATAAATCTGTGATTCCTTTCCTGGAACTTTATTAACCCGCACCTTTGTGCACTTTAATTCTGTCTCTCTCTCTCCAGCTCTCCTCTTTCCATAGGAGGCCCTACTCCTTCTTTATTTATCCTGTATCTTACTTTACCTTTCCTGTGTCTTCTTTCTTCTTTTCTTCTTCTTTTTTCTGCCTCGGCTCTCGCTGTCCCGTGTTGTCTGTCGTTTCCTTGTAGACTCTGCGTCTGGATTCTGCTATCCCGCGTTGTCTGTCCTTTCGTTTTTCTTCTTCTCTTTTCTCGTGTGTCCTTGCCACGCGTTGGTGCGCCAAGTGTTAAAATAATGTTATGGCGCTTAGCGGAGAGTCCAGAGTTGAATTTTCCAATGTTCTTTATTAATCACAAACCATGTCAAATCTCAGGGAATTCTATACCCAGGCTGCTAGGCAGAGCTCCCTCCAATGCTTCTTCACCCCATTGCTCTCCTCTGCGTTCTCCTCCCCATCGTTCTGCTCCTACTCCTCCTTCACTTCCTACTCCCTCCTCCCTCCTCGCTCCACCCTTCAATCCCCAGGTGTTTTTCTTCCTGTTTTCACACAGACCCTCAATCAACAAATAACAGGAACCTCCTGTGGGGGTGGAGGCTGGGGATGGCATGGAGGTGTAAACAAGTAAGAGACAATCTTAACTAAGATATTATCCACAACTAAACACACCACAACATGCCCCCCCACACGCACAAACACACACACACACACACACACACACACACACACACTATCCACAGACTTCCCACCGCCCCTGGGCAGCCACAGAAGGGACAGCCACGTGTCTGTGTCCTCTACTGCATTGTGTCTGTGTGGGAGAGGCTGGTGTGTGTCTCTCCAGGCCTCCCATGTGGGATGTCTCATGGCAAGTGTGTCATATGTGTTCACTGCACAAATAAATAAAGCAAAGCCTTTCCAATCAAAGTGCCAATTGCAGGGGGTTTAGAATTTTTTATTCTAATAATGTCTCCATGGTGGCACCGTCCGATGGGGAAGTGAACAGTTTTCTGTCCTTGGAGTTGGTGTAGGGTGTGGGGAAAGGAGTGCACACGTGTGTTTGTGTGTATCTGTGTGTGCACATACATGCACATGTATGTTCATGTATGTGAGGGTCAGAGGTCAAATTCAAGTGTCTTCCTCAGCCACTCTGTGCCTTACTTTTTGAGACGGGGTCTCCACTGAAACTGGAGCTCTCTGCCTTGGCTAGCCTGGCCGGCCGGCAAGACCTGGAGATCTCCCCCCCTCTGCCCCCCCCGCCCCCCCCCATCTCAGTTGCCCTCGGTGCTGGGATTTCATACCCTCACCGCCCGCTGGCCGACCTGGCTTTAACATCAGTGCTGGAGATGCACATTCAGGCCTTTGTGATTCCTAGCGAGCACTTTACCAACTGGCCACTTCCCCAAGCCCCGCCCTTGGTGGCTTTTGTTCGGTGGATTGGTTTTGTCCTCTCTTTTCCTTTTTCTTCTTTGGTCTCACAGGCAGAGTCCCTTGCTAACCATGCCTGCTGTGTAGCCGACAGCGGGCTCCCTGTCGCTGCCTCGTTCTCTGGGGTTTCTAGGTCTCTGGGAGTTCCTCTCATGTCACGTCCTCAATCAGGCGTTCCTCAGGAAGACTGCTTCCCCCTTTGAAATGTTTATTGTGTGTATTCATTGTATGTGGTATTACGTTACATGGGACAATTTTCACCAAATATGTAACGTTTGTTAAGCACATTCCCCAAGTCTACTCCCCTCCCTCCTCTCCTTCTCTCCTCCCACCTTAGTGCCCTGTTCCCTGGACACCTTCAGGTCGCGTTACATGACAACACCTTCAGGTCACGTTACATACATGACACCTTCAGGTCGCGTTACATGACAACACCTTCAGGTCATGTTACACGCACGACACCTTCAGGTCGCGTTACATGCAGGACACCCTCAGGTCACGTTACATACATGACACCTTCAGGTCACGTTACATACATGACACCTTCAGGTCACGTCACATGACGACACCTTCAGGTCACGTCACATGCATGACACCCTCAGGTCACGTCACATGACAACACCTTCAGGTCACGTCACATGACGACACCCTCAGGTCACGTTACATGACGACACCCTCACGTCACGTCACATGACGACACCCTCACGTCACGTCACATGACGACACCTTCAGGTCACGTCACATGATGACACCTTCAGGTCGCGTTACATACATGACACCTTCAGGTCACGTCACATGACGACACCTTCAGGTCACGTCACATGACGACACCCTCACGTCACGTCACATGACGACACCTTCAGGTCACGTCACATGACAACACCTTCAGGTCACGTCACATGACGACACCTTCAGGTCACGTCACATGACGACACCTTCAGGTCACGTCACATGACGACACCTTCAGGTCACGTCACATGACGACACCCTCAGGTCACGTTACATGACGACACCCTCAGGTCACGTTACATGACGACACCTTCAGGTCACGTCACATGACGACACCTTCAGGTCACGTTACATGACGACACCCTCAGGTCACGTTACATGACAACACCTTCAGGTCACGTCACATGACGACAGCTTCAGGTCACGTTACATGCACGACACCTTCAGGTCACGTCACATGACGACAGCTTCAGGTCACGTTACATACATGACACCTTCAGGTCACGTCACATGACGACAGCTTCAGGTCACGTTACATGCATGGCCTTATGAATCTATGTAAGATGTGGAAACCACCAACAGAAGGATGCTGGGTATTTGTCCTCTGAGACCGGCTTAACTCCCTCAGTTGGATGATGTCGGTAGCATGCATTTCCCTGCAGACAGTCCCACGGTGTGTGTGATTCTCCTTACCCGTGACTTAGCTGTTGTGAATAACTTAGCAGTAAACGCAGTTGTACAAGAGTCCGTGACAGGCTGGCTTGGAGCAGACGAGAGACGTGTTTTCAGTGTTTGCAGAATGTCCGTCCTGGTGTCCGTGGTGCCTGGCCTAGCTTTCACCTCCAGCGGTGGTGTGTCCAGACTCCCTCTCTCCACACACTCAACGGCATGTATTTGTCAAACAGGTTTTAGTTTTTCCTGACGCCGTGCCCCCACCCCTGCCGGTCACCACTCCTCGAATACATCACAGACACAGACACAATTCTAGCTGGGCAGGGGCTATACAAACAGTGCCTCCGCTGTCCCCCTAGCCGTTCTGCAGGCTGTCTGGCAGGTTTGGTAAGAACTTAGAATTTTGAGACTGGTGGCTGTGTGCTAGGCCAAGTGTCCCCAGCTTCTTGGTCTCTTATTCAAAAGTGAAATGAGATCCCACATAAAGTGCAAAGTAACAAAGAACTGTATTCAAAACAAAATGATAGAATGTATCAGAAATGCACCTCTAAGACTGGCAGCAGGGCGGGTGAGGTGGTTCACGCTTTTAATCCCAGCCTTTAGGGGGTAGAGGTGAGCAGTCTCTGTGAGTCCCAGGCCAGCCTGGTCTATGTAGTGAGTTCCAGGACAGCTGTGTAGACAGATGCCGTCTCAAAACAACAACAACAATGGCCAACAACAGGGCACATGAGACGGTGCTGGCTGGGGCTTCCCTTCACGGGCTCAAGAAGAGGAGTCTTGTCATAGGGTGTAACGTGGGAAATTCTCTATTTTGACTGACAGGCTTAGATTACATGAACCTTACTCACTGTCCAGTCCCTTCCCAGGGTGCATCTGACTTTAATCACACACATGCCCAATTATGCATCAGACGGTAAATACGAAGTTCCCTCCTCTCTCTGAAAGTTCACTCTGAAGACACCATTTGACTCATTATGCTTTCATGCAAATCCAGTCTAGGCCAGATCAGCCACTGCCCACAGTCCTGGACTGTGTTCCAGGGCCTGTTTGAATGGAAATGAGGTGTTATCAAGGGTTACCGAGTCTAAGAGTAGCGATCCCATTGTTTAAAGCATGTATGCACGCAGTTCTGTGCGGATGGGGCTCCTAGGGCCTAGCAGGTTGATTATTCAGAGTGAGGTGTGTTCAGAGCCCAAGCTAAGTGGAGTCCACGGTCACTAAGCAACTCGCTATGCCTGCATGCCTCAAAAGGGACTTCTCATCCCGCAGTGACCCCCCTCTCTTCCCATCCCGACATGGGCTCCTCATCCATGGTCAGGATTACTGGACTCAGTTGCCCATTGGTCATACTGTCTCCTAAAGCTCTACAGAGCAAAGGCCAGAGCCAGACTCCTTGTGCTCAGAGGCAGGAGCACTGCGGCTCTCCCAGAGGACCCGGGTTTGATTCCCAGGTGGCTACAATGGCCTGTAATTTCAGTTCTGGGCACCCAACGCCCCCTTCTGGACACTATGGGCACTGCACACATAGGGTGCATATACATCTATGCAGGCAAAGCACAACATTTTTTTTAAGTTCCTTATGCTCTGTTCAGTCAGCCTACGCTCAGATCTAAGTGTCTTCATCCCCAGTGAGGACTCGGGGACATCTTGTTATCCTCACTCATCCACCCCTTTACTCTCTCACCATTCCGAGTGAGTCATATGCACACAGTAGGTGCTTGATAACAACTCTGAGTGACCCCTAAAAGCCTCTTCTTTGGAAATGCCCTCATCACTGGACGAAGGTGGCAATACTCAAAACCTACTGAGCTCCCATAGGCTTCCAGCGTGAGCAGTGGAGCCCAGAAACCCACCTGCTCTACTCAGTCTCCCAGCCTTTGTGCTCCCACTTTAAATGCAGCCGGGTGCCGTGGCTTGTGATCCCAGCACTTGGAAAGCTAAGGCAAGAGGACTGCTGTGGATTCCAGGCCAGCCAGGCTTGCGTGGTGGGTGCCAGGCCCTATGCGGTCACGAAAACCAACAAATGACTACATACATAGCAGGCTCGGTATCTACCTGCTTCTTCCTGCACTTCCTCATTCGGCAGGCATTGCTGTTCAACGCCCCACCCCTTCATATCTCTCCTCACTGGCATGAACTGCGTGTCTCAGGGCAAGCATTTCAGGCAAGCATTTCTGCCTTGAAGTCAAAGCTTCCAACAACAAGCTGAGTCACTCTTGATGAGCTCCCAGGCTGGTTGTCATGGTGAGAGTAGGCAGCTAAAGCAGAGATGGGATTACAGCATGCTGTCAGGAAAGGTGGCCGTGCTTTCTGGTAAGGATATCCAGGGGGCGGAGGACTGAGCACACGTCTCTGGCGGTGAAGGTCGAGGCCCTGAGTTTGACCCTGAGAACCCACATAGAGAAGCTGGGTATAGTGACGTGTGCTTGGAGTCCAGGTGCTGAGGGGCAGAGGCGGGAGGGTCCTGGGGCCTGCTGGACAGCCGCACTAGCCTGACTGGCATGCTCCAGGCCAGTGAGAGACCGGTGGGTGACACCTGAGGTTGTCCTCTGGGTTCCACGTGCACACACATGTATGTCCACATGCACATACATGTGCACTGATTGACTAAAGGTCATCACTGGGGGTCTAAGGGTCTGCTTTGTTTCCACCCCCCAGCATCCTGCTAAGATGAAAGCTAGGATAAAGCTCTGGGTAGATAGAATGTCACCACAGCACATGCACTGGAATGGCGGTTGGGGTCACCTGTCTTGCAGGAGAACTTTGGAAGACAAGAACAAAACTTCGAGTCACATTATAATGAGATCTTGGAAACCCTTGCACAAAAGTACGAGGAAAAAATTCAAGCTCTAGGGGAGAAAAAGAGAGAGAAGCTGGAGGCCCTGTACGGACAACTGGTCAGTTGCGGAGAGAACCTGGACGCCTGCAAAGAGCTGATGGAGAACATAGAGGTCATGTGTCACGAGGAGAAGGTGGAGTTCTTAAAGGTGCGTGAGGAAACTCAGAGGAAAGGAACAAAAACCTGGAAAGTTCAGGTCCAGCCCGGGGCAGGCCAGCCTGCCCTCTCCCTCCTGGAGATCCGTGCTGACTGTGGTGCTCAGCATCCCCTGACCTTCGAGTTGGCAGGCTGCCCCTCCTTCTCTCCACACCGCTCCTTTAGTGGCCAGGCCGGCAGGGCCGCCTCTGTCCTTCACCACTCCCCAGGGAGCTCCAAGCTTTGTCCCTCTGGCCCTTGGGCATGGAGGTGAGAATGTCCTGGCTGCCTCCGATGGCTCCCCTTGGATCTCTAGGAGAAAGATGATGCAGGTTAACAAGGTACCTTACATTGCCCTGTGCCAAGGGTGGCTGTTGTAAATCTTACCTTATAAAATATGCCTTCATATGTATGACAACAAATCCATTTCTTAATTTTACTCAAATCTGGCCCATACCCCATATGGCCGAGTTATGGAGATTTCAACCTCAGAGATCTCAGAAGGGCCCATGAGACAACGGGGCAGAAGTGGCTTCACAGAGGGCTGGGGAGGAGTCTTAGTCGTCCGGAATGTTCCTAGATTTGTCCAAGCTCACAGCTAGTCCTCATATCCCAACCATACCCTACCCACCATGCCCACGGTAAGAGATCCATGAATAAATGCGGAGAACAACCCGGCTGGAGCCCCGGGAGGCGCCAAGCTCTTGAGTGGTCCCACGGCCCGCGGCTCAAACCCGGAACATAGAACATTACTTACGATGCTGAAAGTTTGTAAACAGCCACAGTGCCCTTCAACGGAAGAACCAGGAAGGAAACAGTTTCTATGCAGCGACCCCGCGCAGTCTCTGTGCCCAGTGGCCCACAGGACCCCGCGTGACACGGGAGGTGCAGGGGCGTGGGAGGGAGTGCGCAAGCACGGTGGTTTTGTTAGGGTGACCTCCCCCTCTTCCTAACTTCCGATTGTAAGAAATGCTTACACTCTTAGACTGTTGGCGCAGATCATTTCCTAGATTGGTCTAATGTTTTCCCTTCCCTTTCAGGACGCAGTGGCCATGACTGACAGGTAATACTCCTGCCCTGCCCTGGTCTCTTTCTGTGTTCCTTTCACCCCCAGACTCGGTTCCGCGGGGTTTCCTGCTCCCCTTTCCAGCTTCGGTGACCCCACGAACGAAACAGCACTGCTTTGGAATGGCAGTGAGGGGTCGGCGGGGCCTTAGGTGTGGAATCTTAGCACCCTGCGCTGACGGGGACGCGTGCAGGGCCCCGCGCACACACCGGGGAGGAAGTGCGGACTGGGGCTCTGTATCCCCAGCTCTCCTGAGCCTAGGCCACGCTGCTGAGCAAGCACGCAGTTTGCAGTCAGACACAGCAGAGCGTGAACCCTGCGGCCACGCTGACTTTGAACAGGTCCAGGTCCGAGGCCCCACCTTCCCCGCAGACCGAGTGGCTCTGGGAGAACTCAGTAAGACAGTGTGGTAAAGCAGCACGGGCGCTCGATAACCTAAGGGCCTGGGTACATATGTATGTTTTGGCAAAAATGGGCCTGGGTTTCAAATTCGGCCTTTGCCACTTAAAAGCCTTGCGACTGCCAGGGAGCAGACGCAAGAGCACGTGGAGCAGACGCACGAGCACGTGGAGCAGACGCACGAGCACGTGGAGCAGGGGTCCTCAGCCTTCCTGACGCTGAGAGCCTTTAACACAGCTCCCCACGTGGGGGTGACACAACCATAAGATCGCTTTCGTTGCTTCTTCATAAATGTCACGTTGCTACTCCTGTGAACTGTAACGTGAATGTCTGACGTGTAGATGGTCTTAGGCGACCCCTGTGAAAGGGTCACTTGCCCACCCAGACCGCGACCCACAGGTTGAGAGCCCCACTCTAGAGCGCCCAGCGCAGCAATGTGAGGGCCACGCGGAGTGCAAGTCTTCAGTGTAGGAGCCCTAGGAAGTGGGGCTCTGGGTGACGTGCTTGTGAGGAAGGTGCTGGACTGCATCCCGTTGGTAGATGGCCTTCCGCCCATCCTTAGGCCCCACCGCGCACACGCACACGCACACGCACACGCACACACACACCCGGGGAAGGCCTAGACAAGGGCAGGTGGCTGGATAGGATAGTGTTCCCTAACAGGCTCGCGGGTGGAAGGCTTTGGTCTCAAAGCAGCTGTGATCGCGTCATGATCGGGTCGGGAGAGCTGTGGTCTCAGGAGTGAGAACCCTTCGCTGGGCTGTAGTTCTGGGTGCAACTGGGAGGTGGTGGAGATGAGGAGCTGGGCCGGCTTGAAGGAAGTGGTGCCTGGAGGTGCCTTGGACGGGTATGACTGGTCCCTGGCCCCTTCTTCTCGCCTCCCTCTGTGTCCTGGTTGCCCCAAACGAGCAGCTTTCCTCCGTTTTGTCCCACCACCATGACGCATCTGCCACAGCCTAAGAGCAACGAGCCATCTGACCACTTGAGCCAAAGCAAGCATCGCTCCCTTTCAGCTGCTTACCTCGGGGATTTGTCACAGAAACGCAATTCTAATACTGTGACCTCCCAGGCCCATCACCAAGTCAGACAGCAGAAACGCAAGCTTGGCAGAGGCCCCTCCTTTCCTCCTAGTGGCCTAGCACTGTGATGAACCCCAAGAAGAAGGCCCCTCTGTGTGAATTTGTGTTGTGTGAATGTGTAGGTTTACAAATACATATATGAGAGTTTTCCCTGCATGCATGCCTGTGCACCATGTGTGTGGTGTCCACAGAGGCTGAATCGTCAGATCCCCTGGACCTGCCACGTGTGTGCTGGCAATTGGACCTAGGTCCTCTGGCAGAGCACCCAGCGCTCTCAGTTGCTGAGCCAGCTCCCAGCCCCAGGTGTGTCTTTCTGTCCCAACAGACTGGGGAAATTCCTGGAAACCAAAACCGATGTGGAACTCTCTGCACAGCCTGAGTTAGAAGACCAGACCTTGGACTTCTCTGATGTGGAGCAGCTGATGGATGCCATCAACACCATTCCAGGTATGAATCTGACCTGTGCATCTTCACACAGCGCAGACTTCCGGGGAGGGGGCAGGGAGAGGGAGGGAGGGAGGGATGGAGGGAGGGAGTGGGAGAGGCAGATAGATATCACTCCTGATATGTATATAGATAGATAGATAGATAGATAGATAGATAGATAGGTGCAATTTGTGGGGACACGGGTGGGCCTAAAGGACAGCATCATGAGTGAAGAACCGTCACAGAAGGATAAACGCTGTAGACTCTCTTTCTGTGCGGGGCCTGCAGTAGTCAAATTCACAGGACCAGAGAACAGAATGGTGGCAGCCCAGGACCGGGAAGGGAGAAATAGGAACTGCTCTGTGAATAAGATCCAGAGTTAACAGCATAGCACCCATCGCTTCCACAGATTGGAGCCGCAGGCAACGCACGCCTTTAATCCCAGCACTGTGGAGACAGGGGCAGGCAGATCTCTGTGAGTTCGAGGCCAGCCTGGTCTACAGAGTGAGTTCCAGGATGGCCAGGGCTACACAAAAAGACCCTGTTTTGAAAAACCAGAGAGAGGGAGGAGGGAGGGAGAGACAGAGAGAGAGGGAAAGAGGAAAAGAGAGAGAGAGAAGATAAGATGCTAAGGGTTTTTAATAAGCATGTTCTCTCTCTGTGTATGTTTTGGGTGGGTGCTCGTTCACATGCATTCATGTGCATGTGGAGACCAGCGATTGACATCAGGAGTCTTGCTCAATTGTTCTGCACTTCATTTTTTGAGACAAGGTTTTCCGCTGGCCCTGGAGCCCAGGTTGTCTGGACTGTCTGGCCAGTGAGCTCCATGAACCCTCCTATCACTAAGTCATGCGTAACCGCCTGGCCGTCTGTGAGTGCTGGGGATCCAGACTCCCTGTCCAGGCTCACTGGGCGAGTGCTTTACTGACTGAGCCGGCCCCCAGCCCAGGCCTCGTCCCCCAGCCTGGGCCTCGCTCTGTAATACCCCACGGAGTAAACACACCACACAGTAGCCTGCTGCGGACGCCAGTCTGTGCTCTTGGCATTGTGAATAAGGCCAGCATGACATGAGTGTGCAGAACACCTGAGATCCTGGTTGCGGTCCTTCTGGGCAGATACCTGACAGTTGGTTGCTGCCCATTTGATGGCCCCCCGCTTTACAGCGCTGGGACTCAGCCCAGCGCCTCTGTGTGCTGCACGTGCGCCCCAGCCCTGAGCACACTCGGCAGAGATCTCGCTGTATTGCCCAGATGGCTTTGCACTCCTGGAATCACATGATCCTCTGAGTATCCTGGTTCCTGGTTGTGACATCATAGGCGCTAGCAGTTCCTTAGTAGTTGCATACTGTTTTCCACAGTGGCTGTACCAAGGCCCATTTCCCTGGTGTTACACATGGCGTTACACGTGGTGTTACACACATTGCGTTACATGTGGCCTTATACATGTGGCGCTACACGTGACGTTACACGTGGCGTTACACGTGGCGTTACACGTGGCGTTACACGTGGCCTTATACATGTGGCGCTACACGTGACGTTACACGTGGCCTTATACATGTGGCGCTACACGTGGCGTTACACGTGGCCTTATACACGTGGCGTTACACGTGGCATTACACATGACATTACACATGGCGTTACACGTGGCCTTATACACATGGCATTACACGTGGCGTTATACACGTGGCATTATATGTGGCGTTACACGTGACGTTACACGTGGTTATATATGCAGCATGACAGGTGGTGTTACACGTGGCGTTATACACGTGGCGTTACATGTGGCCTTATACACGTGGCGTTTACACGTGGCGTTACACGTGGTGTTATACACGTGGCGTTATACATGGCGTTACACGTCGCTTTCCTTGGCTTGCCTTCTCCAGCTCCTAGCCCAAACTTCTCACACGGCCGTGCTGGCAGGTCTGAGGGAGTGGCTTGTTATGCTTTCTTGGAGGGGGGTTATTTGTCGATTTTAGTTTTGTTGAGACAGGGCCTCACGCTTGTCCAGGCTAGCTTTAGAACTCACAGTGAAGCCGGGGCTCACCTCACACTTGTGGTCATCCTTCTGCCTCAGCGTTCGGGTGCTGGGATTCAGGCACCAGCCGTCATGGCCCTCAGGCTGTGGTTCTGATCTGCATTTCCCTTGTGATTAGTGACGTTGAGTCCCCGTTGGTACTCCTGGTGGCAATTTGCATGTCTTCTTAGACAAACTCCTGTTCGGGTCCTTTGCCCACTTTTGTTTGTCATTCAGCTTCGGACATTCTTCAGTGCTTTGAAAATCAGTTACAGACACCTCTTACTGGTGCTCGGTGGGCACCAGGCACACACACAGTGCACAGACATGCATGCAGACAAGACACTCCCCCCACACACAAAATACAACAAAATAAAAGGGGGCTACCCCACCCGCCCCGCCCCACCCCTGCACATATGGCCCCTCATTGCTGTCTTCTCTGCTTCTTTTTAAGCGCCCTCTGCTCCAGTGATGAGTCCACAGGCCCCCAACTCGGCCACAGGCTCCTCAGTCCGTGTGTGCTGGGGCCTATACTCCGATGACACCGTGGAGAGCTATCAGCTGTCCTACAGGCCGGTGCGGGACAGCTCCCCCCAGGACCAAGCAGGTGAGGTCTGGAGCCCGAAAGAGCTGCCACTGACAGATCCACACCCAGGCCAAGATCCAGGGAACGGCCCCTGCTCCCTGGTGGCAGCTGGGGCCACCTTTTCCCCAGGGAAATGGCTTGTGTGGCTCTAAGACCGGGCCGCCCTTCCACCAAGGATCCATCGGCCTCCCTGTGAGCAGTGCTTTTGTTCAGCCTTGGTTGGTCACTTTTCTCTCGCTGTGAACGAATCCCTGCCAAGAAGCAACTCCGGGGGGGTGGGGGCGCAGGTGGGGGAGCTTGTCTGGGCTCACGGTTCGAGGGTCCGATCCACTGCCGCAGGGTGGGCACGCCAGCAAGAGCACAAGGCCGCTGCTTGCAGTGTATCTACGGTAAGGAACAGGAGAACACTGGTGTTCTACACGCCTTCTCCTTTCTACTCAGCCCGCAGGAGGGCCGCACCCACACTCAGGGTGGGTCACCCCCTTAGCTAACCTCCTTTGGAAATGCCTTCACGGACACACACAGAGGCTCGTCTCCTGGGTGATTCTAAACCCCATCAGACTGAAAATTAAGATTAATCGTCACAGCCAGCTTTCTGTTACCACAGCAAATTTCAGAGGCAAGTCAACTTTTAAGGAGTAAACTTTAGTTTTAGGCCATGGTTTCTGTCTTTAATGACACAGTACACCATGGTACAGTGTGGCGTAGAATCTGCTTACCTGATAGCATCCATGGAGCCAAGAGAAACAGGGAGGGAGGGAGTGCCAATATCCCTTTGAGCTGTCTGTGGGTCACAGTGAGCTGTCTGTGGGTCACAGTGGGCTGTCCTTGGTCACAGTGAGCTGACTGTGGGTCACAGTGAGCTGTCCATGGGTCACAGTGGGCTGTCCGTTGGTCACAGTGAGCTGTCCTTGGTCAGAGAAAGCTGTCTGTGGGTCACAGTGAGCTGTCTGTGGGTCACAGTGAGCTATCTGTGGGTCACAGTGGGCTGTCTGTGGGTCACAGTGAGCTATCTGTGGGTCACAGTGGGCTGTCCTTGGTCAGAGAAAGCTGTCTGTGGGTCACAGTAAGCTGTCCCTGGGTCACAGTGGGCTGTCTGTGGGTCACAGAGAGCTGTCCGTGGGTCACAGAGAACTGTCTGTGGGTCATAGTAAGCTGTCCATGGGTCACAGTGGGCTGTCCATGGGTCACAGTGAGCTGTCTGTGGGTCACAGTGAGCTGTCCGTGGGTCACAGTGGGCTGTCCGTGGGTCCACAGTGAGCTGTCCCTGGGTCACAGTGGGCTGTCTGTGGGTCACAGAGAGCTGTCCGTGGGTCACAGAGAGCTGTCTGTGGGTCACAGTGAGCTGTCCCTGGGTCACAGTGGGCTGTCTGTGGGTCACAGAGAGCTGTCCGTGGGTCACAGAGAACTGTCTGTGGGTCACAGTAAGCTGTCCATGGGTCACAGTGGGCTGTCCATGGGTCACAGTGAGCTGTCTGTGGGTCACAGTGAGCTGTCCGTGGGTCACAGTGGGCTGTCCGTGGGTCACAGTGGGCTGTCTGTGGGTCCACAGTGAGCTGTCCCTGGGTCACAGTGGGCTGTCTGTGGGTCACAGAGAGCTGTCTGTGGGTCACAGTAAGCTGTCCATGGGTCACAGTGGGCTGTCCATGGGTCACAGTGAGCTGTCCGTGGGTCACAGTGAGCTGTCCGTGGGTCACAGTGGGCTGTCCCTGGGTCACAGTGGGCTGTCTGTGGGTCACAGAGAGCTGTCTGTGGGTCACAGAGAGCTGTCTGTGGGTCACAGTGGGCTGTCCATGGGTCACAGTGAGCTGTCCATGGGTCACAGTGAGCTGTCCGTGGGTCACAGTGGGCTGTCCGTGGGTCACAGTGAGCTGTCCCTGGGTCACAGTGAGCTGTCCTTGGTCACAGAGAGCTGTCCTGGGTTACAGTGGGCTGTCCCTGGGTCACAGAGAGCTGTCCCTGGGTCACAGTGAGCTGTCCATGGGTCATAGTGAGCTGTCCCTGGGTCACAGAGAGCTGTCCGTGGGTCACAGTGAGCTGTCCCTGGGTCACAGTTAGCTGTCTGTGGGTCACAACAAGCTGTCTGTGGGTCACAGTGAGCTGTCCCTGGGTCACAGTGGGCTGTCTGTGGGTCACAGAGAGCTGTCCGTGGGTCACAGAGAACTGTCTGTGGGTCATAGTAAGCTGTCCATGCGTCACAGTGGGCTGTCCCTGGGTCACAGTTAGCTGTCTGTGGGTCACAACAAGCTGTCTGTGGGTCACAGCTGTCCCTGTGTCACAGTGAGCTGTCCTTGGTCACAGAGAGCTGTCCTGGGTTACAGTGGGCTGTCCTTGGTCACAGCGGGTTGTCCCTGGGTCACAGTAGCTGCAGCAGAACCAGGATGAGAGCCAGGACCACAGGCTCCTGCCCAGAGCATCCCCAGCTGTAAGTGGGGCAAGCCTCACTGTGTGCCAGCATGGCCGGAGCCTCTTCTTGCTTGCGTTTGTTATGAACCACGGCTAAGCAGTCACCAAGGTAAGCCCTGGCTAGGAAGCCAGAGCCTCTTAGGCTAGCAGCACGGCTGCAGCACCCGGGCCTGCCTATAGGTCAGAGAGGAAGCTACAGCCGAGGTTCTTTCACACTGGGACACAGGAAGCCATGTGGCCTTTTAAGGTTTGAATTCTTTTTTTTTCTTCTTTTTCTTCCAGAGTTTACCATGATGGTCAAAGAAACATACTGCTCAGTGACAGGTCTTGAGCCAAATACCCAATATGAATTTTGGGTCATCGCTCAGAATAGTACTGGCTCCAGCCCCTCGAGTGAGCACACAGTATATATGACAGGTACTGGGAAGTTTCATTCAAGGGACATGGGAGTTACAGGTTTCTAGATGTGACTGGGTTCCCATTTCATGTGAACGGAGAGAAAGAGCTGTGTGTGGTTTCCTTCTGATCTTATTTAACACACTAGATCTACACGCCCGGTGAGACAGGAACTTTCCCTCACGGTGAGTCTGCTACCCACAGTTACACTGACACCCGGAGCTTGTATTAAGTCGCCTTTCTGTTACTGTGATAAAACAGTATGTTCAAGGCAGCGTGCAGAAGGAAGGCTTTATTTGGGGCTACAGTTCCAGAGGGATGAGAGTCAGCAGAGACATGGCGCCAGGCATAGTGGCAGAAGCAGGAAACAGGGAGCTCCCATCTCAATCTGCAAGCATGAAGCAGACCAAACTCAGAACAGTGTGCCTTTACACCCTCACCTACAGCGACACACCTCCTCCAACCCGGCCACACCTCCTAAATCTCTCCAGCTGGGGACCGCAGGTTCAAGCGCCCTAGACTATGGGGGGCATTCACTATCCAAGCCACCAAAGGTCTGGTGACCATCCTCAACCCCAGGAATGTCTGAAAGGGGGTCCCAGGTGCTTGTATTGCTGTGGTGTTTGTCCATGGCTCTGAACAAGATGGCTGGAACTGAATCTAATGGTTGCTCATGTCTCTGCTCTCCCGTGCTTAGCCCCCTCTCCCCCAACTATAAAGAGGGAGGCGATCAGAAGCTGCGAAGAGGCTGTGCTGATTTGCTGGGAGTCTGGGAACCAGGATCCTGTGGACTCCTACACAGTGGAGCTGATCCAGGAAGAAACGCCAGAAGCCTCGGGGGTCACTGAGTGAGTGTTGGGGGTCTCCGCTGGCATCTGCGGTGGGACAGGTCAGAACTTGTGACACAGCAGTCTCCACCAGGTAGCTTAGGGCTCCCAACAGGTAGCTGGAATGTTGTTACTGGTCCGGAACGATGAACACAAGAGCAGCATCCACATTAGCTTTAAAGACCATCCAGTTCAGGGCTGGGAGATGGCACAGTGGTGACCACTTCCTGTGGAGTGTGAGGTCTGGGCTGGATCCCTGCCGCCATGTAAACGGCTGGTTGTGGATACTCACCTGTAACCCCAGTGCCGTAGAGGGTGGAGACAGAGGATCACCGGGCTTACTGACTGCTAGCCTAGCTCCAGGATCAGTGAGAGACCCTGTCTCAAAAGAACAAGGCAGAGCATGACAGAGAACAGGTGACATCCTCTTCTGCCCTGTGTGTGTACACACGGGTACCTACACCTGCACACTCTCAACTGTGCACACACTGCATGCAAACACCCCACACACACCACACATCTAATTAAGATTCATTTTTAGGCCAAGCATATGCCTGTAAACTCGAAACTTGAGAGGCAGAGGCAGAAGCATTGCCAAGAGTTTGAGGGTAGCCTGGGCCGCAGACTGAGACCTTGTCTCAAGAAACAACAATAAAAACAAAAGAATCCAGGCGCGGTGTGCGCATCTATAGTTCCAGCACTTGGGAGGTGGAGGCAGGAGGATCAGGAGTTCAAGATCATCCTCATCTATATTGCAAATTCAAGCCCAGCATGGTTCTGAGACCCTGCCTTAGGAAGAAAGGAAGGGAGGGAGGGAGGGAGGGGGAGATGGGGGGAGGGAAGAACAGAGAGAGAGAAAAGACAGAAAAAAAAGCTGGCATGATGGTGTGCACCTTTGATCCCAGCACTAGGGAGGCCGAGGCAGGTGGATGCCTGTGAGTTCAAGGCCAGCCTGGTCCACAGAGCGAGTTCAAGGCCAGCCTGGTCCACAGAGTGAGTTCAAGGCCAGCCTGGTCCACAGAGCGAGTTCAAGGCCAGCCTGGTCCACAGAGCGAGTTCAAGGCCAGCCTGGTCCACAGAGCGAGTTCCGGGACAGCCTGGTCCACAGAGTGAGTTCCGGGACAGCCAGGGCTACACAGAGAAACCCTGTCTCGACAAACAAAAAGATTTCCTTTCCGTTCATTACCAAGTATCAAGTACTGGTACCAAGTACCAAGTACCGTGGCCTCATGGTACCTGAGAACTAGGAAGACGCATTTCTTGCCCTGTGGGAAGAACAGGGAGGAACGCATGTGTGAGTAAACCAGCAAAGCACGTGCAACACAGTTCAGGGAGAGAAAGCTGGGAGGGCAGCACTGGAGGCGGGGCCTGGTCTTTGACAGCCGTTTAGACTGAGCCCAGAATAGGACTGAGCCTGAGAGGCAAGAGTGAGCCAGATGTTTTTGACAGAGAAGGGTGCGGTGGGCAGGACCTTGGGGCCGGAGTGGGCTGGCTCCCCGCTGGGAGGGGGGCCTCTCCCCACTCTCCCCACAAGTCCACGGGAACCGGACACGGAGTCTAGGGCACCACAGAGGAGGCGTGGCTGCTTCTGGCTTGCAGACCAAGCAGCCATCCAGCCGATGGAGCAGGCTGCTGTGGAGTGCGGGCCCCAGGGTGCTCAAGAGGATCAGAGGCCACTGAGGCAGTTTTGACGCTGGCCTTGTGTGGGAGCCTGTGTGAGAGCCAGGGGCCCTGCGCACTGCGATGGGGCCGAGTGCGGAAGGCTCTTCCCGCAAGGCGGCCTTCCAGAAAGAACTGCATGAACCACGACGAGCGAAGGGAACACTCTGTGTGTGCACGTTATCCCCGGAAACGGCAAAGGCCTGGGAGGGATGTTCTGGGCTCTTTTCACATGACCAAAGATAAGGCATTACAGCAGGTGTGTCCCGCCCTGCTCGCGTTTGCTTACGCTAACTGAAGACATCATCTTGTGTTTTGCTTGCTTTAAAAACGAGAAGTTGTTTTGCATTACTCTTGAGCTCAGATGTTCGGAGACCCCGGCCACCCCATGCAGCTCTTTGGCATTTCCCTTCTGTCTGCAGAGACTTGGCCTGGCTGGCGGGGGCTGGTTGGCAGCCTCGGAGCCTAAGGTGTGTCCTGTCAGATCTGTGTGCCTGTCACCACATGAAAGCCGGCCTTGGGTGTCTGCTTCTAAAGATAGGAGTCAGGGAAGGGTCCAGAGATTCTGACCACAGTGACTCAGGTTTGCTCTGCTATTTATAATAACCTGGGCCCTTGGGCCAACCCGTAATGATGAGCCCTCAGTGACAGGTCAGCCACGCGGGCAATCTGAGGTGGCGCTGCTCTCCCATCACCGAGGGAATGCCTATGGCTCCTTCAAGGGCTCTCCCTTCCATCCTCACTCATGCCATGCCAACCACCCCTCCCCATCCAGCTCCTACTCTCCTTCCTGCCACAGGACCTTTGCACGCATGTCTTATGTGGGGGAGACGTTTCTGTCCGCGACTCAGTTTCCTTTTAGTCACTCTCGGAACCGAGCCTGAGTGTTGCCTCTGCCCGTACACACTGCAGCGCCCCAGAGGCTTGCCACCAGCACCACGGTGGTCTCTTCCCACACAGGCTGTAGGTTTCTTGGGGATAGTGTTATGCTCGGTTTCCCACGGAGCTTGGTTACTACCCACTGAAGGGGTGAGCAGAAGCCCCCCTGTGGCCCGGAGCTGCAGCCTGCCCTCGGCTGGGTACGGGTCACATCTGTACACTGGCAACATCCTGAAGACTCGCTTGACCGTTGACCTGAAGGGGTTTGCCAGCCGCAGGAACCCAGATGGTACTATTACGGGGTTGTATTCCCAAACAGCCCAACAGAAATGACTGGACTGTTCTCTGTGGCAGCTATTTTTTAACAAAGCAGACCTGCGTGGATCCCTTCACCTCTGCCAGAGCCGTCTGTTCAGACACGCACCGAAGGCCGAACGTGGGTCCAGGACTGTTCTAGTCTGTGTACTCAGTCCTGCCATAGGGAGGTCCTGGCCCTCACAGGCAGAGACAGGCACAGGATGCACACTCCACAACAGTCCAGTAGACACACTGAGCACAGTGCTAGGTGCTTGGGAAACCTGGGGAGGAGCTTGCAAGGGAGATAGCCAGGCACAGACTAGCAAGCACGCCGAGAACTGTGGAACCCTCCAAGAAGCTGATGCTCCTGGCCATGCTATGGAGGGCAGAGCATAGCGGAGGGACGGCAGGTTTGGGGGCTCACGCTGATGGCTGATCTGCTTCCTCCTGCAGGTCTGTTGTAGGCATCCCGACCTGCGAGTCCCTGATACAGCTGCAGCCTGGACACAGCTACACAATCTACGTTCGAGCCCTCAATGTCGGGGGCCCCAGTGCCAGGAGTGAGCCTGCTACAGTTCACACCACAGGTCTGTGCCCCCAACACACACTCTTAGAACTCAGAATTAGCCTCTTCGCTGCAGACTCAGCTGCTGAGAGCATACCAGAAAACATGCAACTACCACACTGTGGACAGATCAGGCATGGGGGGGCTCCTGGGTCATCAAACCCTTGCTCAGTTTATGAAGGGCCAAGCCCCAGAGAACTTGGGTGGTCATAAGGACTAAGGGGAGTAAGACGTGCAAACTGCACCGCTTGGCACTCATCGTGGCCCACAGAGTGGCCACGCCTGTTCACAGGTTGGTCATGACTGTCCGGCTTCTGTTTATCCCTTGGGAAGAAGCCAGTGTGCTTGGGTAAGGCTTCCAGGCCCTGTGGGAAAAGCGTGATGGCTGGCTGGGGCCTCGAGACATTCCCTCCCTCCACAGGAAGCTACTTTCAGCTGAACAAGGTCACCTGCCACCCCTGGCTAACCATTTCTGAAGATGGGTTTACAGTGGTTCGAAGTGACAAGAAAACTTTCAGAAAGGAACTGCCACCCAGCAAGACTCAGTTTACCAGGTATCTGCCTGGGGTAGCATTCTGGGAACTTACCCAATGTGGCTGTTATGGGGAGGGGGAAGATGATGACAGGGGAATGCTGGGTGGGGAGGGACCCAGAAGACTGTGGCGGCTTCTGCAGAGGGAGGTCCCAGGCTGTGGGGACTACAGGATGTGGCCAGGCTATCCAGTCACGTGGCACACGGACAAAAGCCAGGCACTGAGACCTTTCCCCTCGTGGCTGTGAAGGTTTCCCCGTCGGTCTTGTCTTCTCCAAGGAGAGAATTCAGCCAAGAGGCACGGTTCATTTGGCAAAGCAATGAATGCACCGTGGAGCTGGAGGGGGCGGGGCCACAGCACAGTGGGTTCTTTTGTAGCTTCTTGATGAGTTTTATGAATACTTATTCTTGGAAAGGGTTTTTTATTGTTTTTATTAAGGCTGGATCAGACGGAAAGGGAAAGAGAAGAGGCAGAAGTGATGGAGAAGTGAAGGTCTTCTGTGATGGCCCGGGGACCACACAACACCAAAGGGAGAAACCTCCCCGTAGAGGTGGTGCAGCCCTGAAGGGAGACTTTCCCAATGGGACCGAGGAGTGTCTGGCCCGGTGTCCCCGGTATTGCAGCTCTGTAGAGAAATATCCCTGCGAGCTGTTTTTTCTTCTGTCTGATGATCTCAGCAGGCCAGGGACTGCTTATGCTCTGAGGAGAAACAGCGAAAACAGAGGGTGTTCAGTCCTTTTTAAAGGGTTCTGGGGGGGGCGGAGCTATCAACATGGCCTACAGTTGGTGGAATTTCTTTGGCTTGTGATTGGTGGAATTCTCAGTTCAGAGAGGGTTGGGGGGCCCCAGCTCAGGGTCATTTGTGTTGGTTGGGACCACTTCTGTGCAGTTCAGTCAGGTTGGGGGACGCCGCAGTCAGCTGGGAATGGGGTCCCTGATAGTCCTGGGTGGAGCTTTCTTATGAGGGGTTTCAAGTCCCAGAGCTCCCCAGCCTTGCAGAGCTAGACTCCTCCAAGAGGGAAACATGCTAGCTCCTCAGTAGTCCTTGGCACCATTTGGGGTTCCTGGTGGGCACAAGGAATGGTGACTGGGCACCCAGAGTTCCCAGCAGGGTGGCAAGGGAGGCAAGCATTAGTCTTGAATAGTTGGACAGTAGGAGAGGCTAGGTTTCCTGATAGAGTCAGCTTTGCTTCCTGGATGAAACACAGATGGCTATGAGGGTCCATCTGGGTGGGGGGGTCATCCAGGAGCACAGTCCTCAATCAGGTCCTCCTTCCGTTTGACAGTTAGACAGCTAGGGGTTGGACCCGGCAAGGGCACGCAGCTAAGGCAGAGCTTCCTTCACAGGGCTGTGGAAGCTGATCACAGAGGGATGTGGGGGTGTGTGTCAGGGGTAGAGCTCTCCACAGAAGTGGGAGCCCCACGCTGTACACAGAAACGCCCTCTGAGCTGTCAGCATTAGCTGCGTGGAGCCGAGGCCAATCCCCAAGGGCTGCTCTTGGGTCACCGTCTGAATTCACTTCAGTTTTCTGTTGGTTTGTTATTGACGTGTGGGATGGACCTGTGACTAGACAGACATGCCCCGCGCACACAGGTGCTGGAGGATGACGTTGAGGGCTGACTCTCTCCTGCACCTTCCATGGGATGGGAAGTCGTACTCGGGCTGCAGGCCTGGACAACACGTTCACACCAGCCCGACCTCTGAAGTCCTCCCTAGCATAAACGTTATCTCTTTATCTTGGACCCAACGCAAGCGCTGGCCAGTTATGAGCTTCAAGCTTATGCTGATAGTAACTGAGGCACACGTTTGCTTGCAAAGAGGTCTCAGGTACTCCGAGAGTCGTGACACCAGTCCCCTGCAACCGAGAGAATCCCGAAGCCCGTGGTGTGCTCCTCAGGTCCCACCCGTGTCCTGTGCTTGTGTTCCTGTGTCAGGGTCCCACTGTGCGGCCCTGGCTTCAAACTTGTGGTGGCCTTACTGCTGTGCTGCAGGCTTTCAGCTCTCCCATCTTCCCCGGAATCTACCTTTATCACTAGGAATGCCGTAGCCGGGTTTAAGAGGCGAAATAATGTGTTCTGGGGTCTGAGTGTCGCCTCGCCCATTCCCAGGCAGTGCAATATTCCAATCTCAGAATAGCTATGCTCTCAGCGTCCTAAATGAAGCACGCTCCCGCCTTTTTGATGGAACCCAGAGTCGTGCGCACGCCACCCTGGGACGCCAACACCCCAGCCCATGCTTCTACTTCCCAAAACCAGGTGCGTTGCCGTCATGGGAAATCTAATTCCAGTCCGAGGACGCCATTACTGGGAGGTGGAGGTGGATGAGCATCTGGACTACACTGTCGGCGTGGCCTGTGAAGATGTCCCCAAGCAGGAAGACCTGGGTGCGAACCGCCAGTCCTGGTGCATGCGGCACACGTTTGCCCCCACAAGGTAAAGCCATCCGCACCCACAGTGGGGTCTGAAAGATGCAAGTGAGAGGCTAACAGTAACCGAGGCACACGTTTGCTTGGAAAGTGGTCTCAGGTACTCCATGAGTCGTGGCACCAGTCCCCTGCAGCCGAGAGAACCCTGAAGCCCATGGTGTGCTCCTCAGGTCCCACCCGTGTCCCGTACTTGTTATTTGGTTTTTGAGACAGAAGGGAGCCGACAGGGGATGAGGGCAAGGCCTCTAGTGACCCATAATTTTGGTTCATGTCTCTATTGGTGGAGAGAAGGAAGGGGCTCATTTGGCTTCTGGTGGCCGCTTAGTTTAGAAGGTGGACTTCGAGGGAGACAGCTGGCTCGCTGACACCGAGTTTTCCTAGACTTGATCTAGGGAGTCTGAACCAACACCCCAACCAACACAGTTCCTCAGATGTCTGTCTGTCCTGCGGCTGGTTTTGGTTTTGGCCACTTTCCAAAGCACAGAGGAAACTGGGAAGAGGGTGCGGGTGGTGTTGAGCACCGTCCTGTAACAGCCAGGGACGTCAGCCAGTATGAGAGCCGGATGCCATGGAGTGCTGTTTTCATGAAGGCCCATGGCTCTCCGTCTCAAATGTCTTAACTCCAAACGAGCCACCCACTGGCTTCAAACGTTCCCACTTTCGGTGCGGTTCTGATGCAGTGGGCGTTTGTGAGTCTGTGCAGAAGCCTTTTAGGTGCAGAGTTATAGTTTCAGAACGAAGTTTGAAGCTATGTTTTAGGACAAATGTTAGAAACAAGTAGTTTGGAAATGTCATGTGACTTGGTAGTCACTGGTCACAGGACAGGGACAAAATCGTAGGAGTGAAATCAAGTCACTCGGAAACACTCTGCAGATGGCTCACCTACAGTCCCCAAAGCTTGTTGTATTGACGCTGAATTTTCAGGCACCGGTATGAATTTCTGCACAACGGCATGACTCCAGACGTCAGAGTCACAGTCGCCCCGAGGAAGGTCGGCGTCCTGCTGGACTACGAGAACTCCAAGCTGTCATTCTTCAATGCAGACATTGCTCAGCACCTGTACACATTCAGCTGTCAGCTCCACCAGTTCGTGCACCCCTGTTTTTCCTTGGAAAAGTCTGGGTGCCTAAGGATCTGCAATGGCATCCCAATGCCCAAGCACATCACTTTCTTCTAGACCCTTCTGACGTTGCCAGTGTTTCTGTCCTCTCCCCGGGCACCTCACATCGCTGGCTGAACTCAGTTTCCAGGTTTCCTGCACTAAGCACAAGCCAGCTCATATCAGTGTTGGTAGGCGGTGTGCTGGCCCATTTCACCCATTAGGGACTCATCCTGTGTGCCGTTCCCTTAGAGCCGCTGTGGGGCCGCTGTGGAGGCCGCTGTGAGGCCAGGCTACTGAATGAGGAGTCAGACTCTGAGCTCACAGGGCTCAGACTGCACTTGTCTGTGGATGTGTAAAGTAATTTGAGTCTCCTAAGCCCGTAGATCTGGAAAGACGGTCAGGGGAGTCAGAGGGTCACCAGCCCCTGGACATTTGCACATTTCACTGTTTACTGAGAAAAGACTTGAGAAGGCAAGAGGCTCTCTGCAGAAAAACACATAATTCAGGCCCCAATCTCAAAATCATCGTGGTGTTTGAACAAGAATGGCCCTGTCGGCTCACGTGTTTGAATGCTCGGTCCCCAGGGAGTGGCGGGATTAGGTCTCAGCTGCTGATGCTCCCGCAGTAACAGGCCAAACCTCTGAGACTGCAAGCACGCCCCAACCACGTTTTCTTTTATAAGAGCTGCCTTGGTCATGGTGTCTCTTCACAGCAACAGGACAGGGACTGAGACAGAAGTTGGTACCAGGGACTGGGGTATCGCTGTGAGCGGCCTGGCCATGCAGTTTGTTGAAGGAATATGAAAGATTTGCGACTTTGGACTAGAAAAGTGGTTTCAGGCTTTGAAGTGGGGCTTCACAGGCACACTGAAGACAGTGCTGAGGGAGACTTGAACTGTGAGGGCCCAGCTCGAGAAGTCTGAGAGGGAAGAGTATCAGTAAGTGGCATTTAGACCATTCTTGTGACATTTTGGCAAAAAATGTGGCTGCATTTTGCCAATGTCCTAAAAATCTGCCCAAGGCAGATTCAATTTGGCAAACTGAAGAGTTTTGCATTTATGGCTTTAGCAAAGGAGATTTCAAGACAGTCTCGTATTGACCCTGTCATGCGGATATCAGCGATTGCTCTTACGCAGATCTACAATGAAAAGAAGTAAGGGAGAAAGGAAAAACACAAAATGTGGTTCGAGGGGAAAAGGAGCACTGGGAAATGTTTTGTTGGAGTCAAGTCCTGTGTTTGAGACGAACGTTTACAGAGAAGCCCAACGGTTAAGCAGAGTGGAGTGGTGACCTCAGGGCCGGAACCACCCGGCTAAGCGTCCAGCCTGTGGCAGGAATTAAGGGAAAGCTGAAGCAGTGAAAAAAAAACCACCACCAACACGAAGCTCATGCAAATGAAGAGGTCACGTCCCAGGCCCACCACGCAGAACTGGGCAGCCGCCATGGCATGGTTTTGGTTTTAGGATCAACAAAGCATGAAAGGAGTTGTGGAATCTCCTTCCACGGCTAAGGAAAGCCACAGAGGCCAGGCTGTGTCGGCCATGTCCCTGCATGGAGGTCCAGGGAGGGGGGGCTGTAAAGGCAAAGCCCAACTGATTACCAGGGAAACGCCGAGATGTAGGCCTCGAACTCACGGAGATCCACCTGCCTCTGCCCGGCTGTGTTGGAGATCTGAGGAGTGCCTTGACATCAGGCATGGAGAGGGGACTTCGGAGGGTGCCCCGCTGGTGTACGTCTGTCTTTGGTCCAGTATTTCCTCACTGTGGTCCTTTCCTTCCTTTTGGAATGGTAAAGTGTATTCTGTGCCACTGTGTGTTGGAAGAGTGTGGTCTGCTTTTTGATTTTGACTTTACAGTTAAGAGATTGCCCTGAGTCTCAGAAGAGACTCTGGACCTTTAAACAGTGCTGACACAGCAACAGAACAGTGACTAAGACAACCACCCACCCCTCACAGAAACCGGCACCAGCATGGCAGGTTCCTCCCCGTGCACAGGCTGGGACAGCCTGTATCTCCTTCGTGGTGGTTCTAACACCACTCTCCTTTTGAAATTACTTCTAAGATGCCTAAAGGTAAAGCTCGTGGGAGCCTCACACATTACCTGACCTTGAGGGCAATGCGCCAACAGGTGCGTACTGACACACACTGTGTAAACGAGAACCCTGTTCATTGACCACTGCTCTTGGCGGGAGTGATGGCAGGGAGGGACCGAAGGCACCTGCGGCTCAGGAGCATTTCTTACCGCAATGCACCTACACATGCATCTACCTGTGAATGGCGCTTTCCTTGTGTGCTGAGCAAGCAGCCAGGGGTGGATGGAGATAAGAACTTTAGCTACGACTCCTGCTAGGAATTGTCATGAAATGCAAGCAGCTAGATTTGAAACCAAGAATAGCAAGTCTGATTGCTACTTCGTACCTACTTTGCCTTAAACTTTGCAGACCCCCATTTCTCTTCAAACAAAGGAAAACTATCTCAGGGATGCGGGGCTTCGTGATAGACCTGGTGCCGAGTGGGAAGCAGCACTCGGGTGGCTTCAGAGTAATCATCAGCTCAGGTTCAAAGCTGGGTCCCAGTGAACACACTACCGCCAGCGGCTCTCGGGAATGCGCCACCACCTTAAAGCCCTCCCTGTTCACAGTTCCCTTCCCCCGCATGCTGCGGCCACAGCTCAGGAGTGTGGCGCTGCCCAACACAGGCATGCCCGCTCAGCTCCAGGGCTCTGTGGAAGGGGGACAGCCTTCTTTTAGAGCTTTGTTTGCTTGCACACTCAAGGTCTGACACAGTGACTACTCGTCGCCTTCCGAACTACACTAGTGTGAGCACAGTTCTGGCTCCCAATTTATCACTTGCCTGGAGTTTACCAGACACACACACTACACACTACACACCCACACACTACACACACTACACACACACACACACCCCTGCTCTGCCAACTTTTACCCTGCCGTAGGAGTGCTGCAGATGTAAACAGAACCGGCTGAAGCTGTCAGTGAAATATGCCCGTGTATACAGTGAAAGGTATTCTCAGCTACTGAAATAAAAACCACCCAATGGGAGATATGGATCGCAGACGTGGACAGTTTGATTCTGGAGTTCTAGTGGGCCCTGGAATGCTTCACACGTAGCACAAACACGGGTGATGGCTAAAACATGACGCCTGTACAATTGTAATACAGTTTTAAATTTAACAAGATATCTAGATCTTTGACATTTAAAATTCACTTAAACAAGGGAATGACCAACTTCAAGCATCGGTTACTACTGTAAAGAACCTCTGTTTATGCATGTTATCTTCTTCACGAAGGAAACATAAATGGGGGTGTGTGTGGCTTGTTATTCTGTGATATCTTCCAAGTCTTTACAATCCCATGTAGAAGCTGATGAAACTAAATTTCAATCAGCAGGGTTTACCTCGTGGCCATGTCTGCAACGTGCTGATAAATCTGTTAAAAGACAAACAGAAAAATATTGAAAAATATTGTGTGTGTGTGTGAGTGTTTGTACGTTGTTTGAGACGGGGTCTCACTATGCAGCCCTGGAACTTACTACGTAGACCAGGCTGGCCCTGAACTCCTGCCGTCCCGCCCAGTGCCGAGGCCACTGCCCTCGGCCACGGTCCCCGATACTGGGCCAATAAACCAGACTACACCAGCGCCGCTCAGCTTTCCCGTCTCTCTGTCTCTGCGTAACTCCTGAGTCGTCACACGGAGTTGATCCCCACATCAGCAAAGGGCAGAGAGCCCGTGAAGCCCTCTCAGCGCCTTGGTGGGAACCGGGGAGCACCCAGTAATCAGACAATCAGAAAGAAGTGCAGCTGTACCAGACAGATGTTAGGATGAAACAGCACTGACTTCTGGTAAAATTAAATTGCTTTTATTTACAGAATTATTTTTTAGTTTTGGTTTTTGTTGGTGGTGGTGGTGGTGGTTTGGTCTTGGTGAGTGTCTCACTAGGTAGCCCAGGCTGGTGGTGGTGGTTGGGTGCGTGTCTCACTAGGTAGTCCAGGCTGGCCTGGCACTGTGGCAACCCTCCTGCCTCAGCCTCCCAAATACTGGGATTACATGAGCCACCATGAAAGGCAAAAAAAAGTGTTGTTTCAGGATTGGCTCCTGGGGCTGCTGAAGGGGACTTAATCCCCAGTACCGTATGGCAGAAGGAGAGACTCCTACAGGCTGTCCTTGGAACTTCATGTGACCATGGCACATAAACCCTCTTCGCGCTCCCCACACACAATCGGCTCCTGCCATCATCCTGGCCAGATGATGGCGGTCAAGGGCACGCACACGATGAAGGGTTTCTGAGCCACGCGCTTGGGAGTAAGTAGGAAGTTTATGGGCACCAGCACTTGTGCATTCTCCAACTGGTGAAACCATGACACGTGACTCACAAAAGCACTGTGTAACCGACACCGTAGGAAACGTCTTCTCAGCTTCTAGAACCGCCGACTTCCGACCCTCCAGGCCCTCCTCCACTGTCAGGGCCTGACCGCGCCCACTCCGGCTTGCCCACCTCCTCATCCGCAGCGCCCTCGCCCACCTCCTGCAGTAAGCGGGACGTAGGTGACAGCTGTTGGTAGATAAGTAGGTCTTGAATTTATTTTGCAAACAAGACCTGTTCTATCTACCTTTTCATTTAGGAGGCTAGAAGCAGAGTCAGCTCGACTTCAAGGGACTCTATTTTCTTAGTCTCCAGAAGAAGATGATTAGACCTGCCTTTTAAAACATTACTATTCTTAAGCTGGGCATGCCTGTAATCCCAGAACCTGGAAGGTAGAGGCAGGAGGATTAGGGGTTCAAAGCCATCCTCAGCTACATAGCAAGTCTGTGAGCCAGCCTGGGCTACATGTGACCCAGTCTAAAGACACTAAACTAAAGTCCGGCATGTGGGTCCGCCCCGTCATCTCAGCACTCAGGAGGACCCACAAGTCTGAGGCTAGTCTAGACTACAAAATGACACCCTGTTCTTAAACCACTAGTCTTAAAATGCCAAGACGGTACAGGAAAGATAATTTGTAACTTCAGGCCTTGAGGGATCTGAGCGGTGCAGACATGCTTCTCTCAGTGCTGACGGTTAGCAGAGCTAAAGGCGAGGGTTTGCAGGTCTGCATCTGCCATTGGCAGGGAGAGTACCATGACTCGGCACCGCTGTCGCTCAAAAGAGCAGCTGTTGTGTGGCTCTTGTCAAGCTCACCGTGTCCCACGCACCACTGTGTGTTTTCTGCTGACACCAGTCCTGCAAATAAATGAGGCCCAAATCCCTGTGAGCCTGACTTTTCTTAGGCTTTGCCAGAATCTGTCTTCTCTGATGTTTCCACTTACTCAAATTTGGTGCAATTAAAACCATCTATTTGAGCTTTTAGAACTGAAGAGGTTATAGCCGGTTCAAACAACATGCGGAGTTAGTCAGCCAAAATACTCCCATGGTATGAACTCCGACCCAAGCATGCCCCCCCCCCCCAATTCCTGAACCCAAATTTGGATCTTTTCCTTGAAGGGAACTTAAGAGGTTTAAACAGATTGGTCTGGAAACAGGACTGACTTCCCCAGTTATCCAACAAAACAGGAGCAGACTTCTCAGAAAAGGACTGACTGGATGTGCACATTTCTTTTCCATCTCTATTTCCTTCCACATCTCAAACACAAATCTGGAGGGAAGAGAAGCAGCAAGAGGAGGAAGAAACAAGAAGCAATGCCCAAGCACAGACAGCGCCCAGGAGAGCTGTGAGACCCTCGACATTGTCCTTTCACCAGTTACGCTTCATAAAGCACCAGCTGGTTCCTAGACACAGAGAGGACCACAGGCTGCCGGGGGCTCGGATTCCGCCTGACGACCCCAGGGCTTTCTACGTGATGGGTAACAGGTAGTGAAAATTCCCATCTCCACATACTGTCACTATACACTATATTGGAAATGAGAGACATGACACCTCATCTCCATCTAGAGCAGCGGCTCTCAGCCTTCCTGACGCTGCGACCCTTTAACACAGCTCCTCGTGCTGTGGTGACCCCAGCCGTAAAATTATTTTCATTGCCACTTCATAACTGTAACTTTGCTACTGTTGTGAACTGTAATGTAAATATCTGATATGCAGATGGTCTTAGGTGACCCCTGTGAAAGGGTCATTTGACCCCCCCCAAAGGGGTCGAGACTCACAAGTTGAGAAAAGCTGATTTAGAGTAGCAAAAATGCAGATGACTGCCCCAGAATGACCTCTCCTTTTGTGGATTCGAACCTTATCTAAACTTTTTTTATAATTTATTTATTTATTTTTGGTTTTTCGAGACAGGGCTTCTCTGTTGTAACTCTGGCTGTCCTGGAACTCACTCTGTAGACCAGGCTAGCCTGGAACTCAGAGATCCACCTGCCTCTGCCTCCCGAGTGCTGGGATTAAAGGTGTGGGCCACCACCGCCCAGCTATAATTTATTTTTAAATATACATTGTGTGTGTTTCTATGTGAGTGAAAGACAAATGTGTATGCTGCCCACGGAGGCCAAAAGAGTGTGTTGGACACCTTGAATCTTGAGGTACAGGTGATGGTGAGCCACCTGACAGGGTGCTGGGAACCAAACTCAGATCTTCTGTGAGAGCCACAGATGCTCTTAATGACTGAGCCTCCAAACTGGCATCTGAATGCACCCCTTATCCCTCTTCACTTCTCCAACATCCTACCCATCCATCCACACCACCAGAAAGCAACTAAAAAGCAAATGCATAGACTCCTGCATACAAGAATTTTGAGCTGGAGATGAAATGTGATTTCAGTCATGACCCCATCCTTAAGAAACCATGCGGCTTCCCAAGTCTCCTTGCTGCCCTTCGATTGAAGTTAAATGCCAATGTATTATCGAAATGACTCTGCTGCATATTCAAAAAACTTAAAATTCACCAACTCTGTGTGTGTGTGCGCGCAACAGGTGATTCCTCGAGCAAGAGTCATCGATTCGGAATGCCTGGATTTGTAGGGCCGATCGATATTCATCAGTTCTGTGAATGTGAATATACGTGTGTGTGTATGTGTGCATGCACGTGTGTGATTGTATGCATGCATGTCTGCATGCGTGCATGTGTCTATGCATGCATGTATGCATGTATGCATGTATGTCTGTACGTACTGTGCATATGTGTGTGACTAAACAGTCTGTGTGAGAGCGCAGCTGCTGCACACCACCCACCACCGCAGCGCCGTGGGCGCTCAACCCTTTCTGAACAGACGGAGAAAATCAAGCAGAAGCAGGGCCGACGCCCGGGCAGCTCACCGTCTTCTCCGTTCCCGCCACGCCTGTCTACCGGGAACCCTCGTCGCCGCCGCACCGGGAGGCCAGATCAGGCCCAACTTCCCGGACAAACGCGGCCAGCACCCGGCATCTGGCTCCCGCTTGCAACTTCTCTCTCTTTCCGGTAGAAAACTGGCCTACTTCCGGTTTCTTGGGCGTAGGAAGGAAGTCCCGCCTCACGCAGCAGCGCAGCGCAACAGGGCCAGGCCCTGCCCCGTGCGCATGCTCAGAGCCCATCCGCGGCTCGCGTTCCGGCGACGCTTCTCTGCGGGCCGCGGGCTGAGCTGCGGCTCCTGGTTAGGTGCGGGGCCGCGGGCGTCCCCGGGGCGGTCCTCTGCGGCCTCGCGCGCCAGCCCCGGCCCCCAGCCCCGGTCCGCCAGCCCCGGCCTCACCCAGCCCTGGTCCACCAGCCCTGGTCCACCAGCCCCGGTCCACCAGCCCCCGTCCGCCCAGCCCCGGCCTCACCCAGCCCCCGTCCGCCCAGCCCGGTCCGCCAGCCCCGGTCCACCAGCCCCGGCCTCACCCAGCCCCGGTCCACCAGCCCCGGCCTCACCCAGCCCTGGTCCACCAGCCCCCGTCCGCCCAGCCCCGGCCTCACCCAGCCCCCGGCCCGCCAGCCCCGGCCCGCCAGCCCCGGCCCCCAGCCCTGGTCCACCAGCCCCCGGCCCGCCAGCCCCGGCCTCACCCAGCCCCCGGCCCGCCAGCCCGGGTCCGCCAGCCCCCGTCCGCCCAGCCCCGGCCTCACCCAGCCCCCAGCCCTGGTCCACCAGCCCCGGTCCGCCAGCCCCCGTCCGCCCAGCCCCGGCCCCCAGCCCCGGTCCACCAGCCCCGGTCCGCCAGCCCCGGTCCACCAGCCCCGGTCCACCAGCCCCGGTCCGCCAGCCCCGGTCCGCCAGCCCCGGTCCACCAGCCCCGGCCTCACCCAGCCCCCGTCCGCCCAGCCCGGTCCGCCAGCCCCGGTCCACCAGCCCCGGCCTCACCCAGCCCTGGTCCACCAGCCCCGGTCCGCCAGCCCCGGTCCACCAGCCCCGGTCCACCAGCCCCGGTCCACCAGCCCCGGTCCACCAGCCCTGGTCCACCAGCCCCGGTCCGCCAGCCCCGGTCCGCCAGCCCCCGTCCGCCAGCCCCGGTCCGCCAGCCCCGGCCTCACCCAGCCCCCGGCCCCCAGCCCTGGTCCACCAGCCCCGGTCCGCCAGCCCCGGTCCACCAGCCCCGGTCCGCCAGCCCCGGTCCACCAGCCCCGGCCTCACCCAGCCCCCGTCCGCCCAGCCCGGTCCGCCAGCCCCGGCCTCACCCAGACCCGGTCCGCCACCCCGGTCCGCCCGGCTTGCCCGCGCTGCACCTCTGGGCCTTGCAGACGTCTCCCTGCCCGCGGCTCCGAGCCCATGCGGCTTCACCGAGGGAGGGAGCGCATACCCTCTCGGTCAGGGACGTGGTCTTTCGGGTCTAGAAAGATGAGTAAGTCACGTTTGGCTGGTTTCCTGCGGGCAGCCCTAAGGAGGCCTCAACCTGAGGGGCTGAAAGGCCTCTCGACGTCTGCGTCTTGAGAGCCAGGCTTCGTGTGTGTGCTCCATGTTGGAGCAGCATCGCTCCACGCTGTAGTCAGCACGGCGTCCCCCCTAGTTCGCTTGTTTCTGTGGCCCATGAGGACATGGATCCTGCGGGGTTAAAAGCCCGTGGTCCAGAATAGCACATGCACAGGGCTGTCTGTCTCCAAGGAAGTTCATATTGCGAGGTTACAGGGAAGACAGACTCTGGGCGGCGCTAGCCACCCCAGAGAGTTCAGAAAGCCGCCCTTGAGCAGGTGTGGAATGAATGAATTCAGAGTTCCTTTGGATCCTAGAAGTTTGGGGCCCAAATTCTAAAGAAAAGGAACAAAATAAGCAGACAAGGTTTGGTCCCTGAAAGCAGTGTGGAGAAAGGCTCCTACTTGCAGTCTGCGGTATCTGGATTTTATATACAAAACGTGAAGCAAAAAATGTTAATTTGTTATCAGTTCTAGCCAAACCCACTTAGTTTTCTTACTCGTTTAAGAAGATGCAACTCTCTCCTTTAATACCAGTTGCGGTTTGGATAAAGCTGGCCCCCATACGCCCATAGAAAGTGGCACTATATGTTTGAGTAGGTGTGGCCTTATTGGAGGAAGTGTGCCAGGTTCTAGATGCTCAAGCCCAGTCAGTGTCTCTCTCTTCCTGCTGCCTGCTGATCCATGGTGACAACGGACTAAACCAGTCCCTGTTAAACGGTTTTCTTTGTAAGAGCTGCCGTGGTCATGGTGTTTCTTCAGCAAAAGAAACCCTTACTAAGACACCAGTGTTAATCCCAAAGATGCAGGGAGGGAGACCACTGACCACATCATCACAACCACATTAATAAAAGCGAACTTTTTGTATTCGTGTACGTGGGCTGCCTCTCCCTAAGGCAGGGTTCAAGAGGTCAGCGTTGGGTGTGAGGGAGACAGGTGTTTATAGCCCAGGGGTAGGCAGTTTCCAGATGGGCAAAATTGGCGAGGTTACAGGAGCAGAACAAGTCCGTCACGACGTCCTCCTGAAACAAAGACGGTCGCACAGTGGTCCTAACGAGCAGTCTCACAAGAGGTAGTCATAACAGCATCTTGGAACAAAGGCAGGGTTGCAAGATAGTTATAATAACTTTGAAACAAAGACATGGCTTCCATTTCCTGAAGTCAGTGCGGAACCATTTGTAGTTAAGGTTACAGGCGAGGCATAGCCAATCCTTGAGAAACAGAGGTTTAATCATAGACAGGAGTGAGCCTAGTTTATCTTTATTATAAGCTTTCTTAAGCCTAAGGTGGAGTCAGGCTGCTTCATCTTCCCACACCCCTGTCTTACATGTCCCTGTCAAATCCCCAATAGGCTCTTAGCATTCTATTCTTTATCGAGGGAAACAAAATGTGTAATGCATTGAAAAATGCAGGACCCGTTCATAAATTGTACCTGCCTGGTTAGCATGGAAGGAAAAAAATTTAAGGCCATATAATCTTGGTAGTCACTTTGTTCCCTTTGCCAGGGAGTTCCCTTTAGATCTGACATTTCAACCCTTTATTGAGGACAAGGGATGGGGTGCTCTCTTAGCTACTTCCTGCTGAAATAAGGGCGCTGTTATCGGGGCCCCTGTTGAAAACAACAAAGGAAACTCTTATATTTGCAGCTTCCCCTCAGGAGTAGGCAGTGGTCAGGGAGCTTAGGCTGTTGACTGACAGGAGTACTTACCTGGCATGTTTGACCTGTGAGGTGGACCCAAATCTGATTTTTTTCAACTCCCTGACCCTTATATTATCATTGTTTGTATCTGCATTGAAATCCATATTGTAGAAAAAGCAGCCAGTGGTGTCTGTCAAACAGCCGGAGCAGAGGTGTGCTTTCTGAGTCAGCAAAGCTACAGCTTTAGGGTAAAAAGCATGAACTTTTGTTTTGTTTTGTCTAGAGGACTGGATATATAAATTGAACAGAGATGTTTTCAGCATGAGGAAAGGTATCTTTAAATCTATATTAAGAAGACAACCATAAGCCAGGAGGCAGAGCCAGGCGGATCTGTTCAAAACCAGCCTGGTCTGCAGAGTGAGTTCCAGGACAGCCAGAGCTACAACAGAGAAACCCTGTCTTGAAAAAAAAAAAAAGATGAAGAAGAGGAGGAAGAAAAAGAGAAGGAAGAGGAAGAAAAAGAGGAGGAAGAGAAGGAGGAGGAAGAGGAGGAAGAGGAGGAGAAAACCAGAGGAAATCTTAAATCTTGAGCTTGTGACTAAGTACTCAGCGCTTTACCAGGGCTGGATTAATAGATTTCAGAGCTCTATTGAGTAATGGCAAAAGTTTGAACTTTTTGAGATCTTAGTATAACAATATCATAGAGTAACTTGTATTTATCTTAAATAGTCATCATTTTTAGATAATCATAGTTTATTTGACTTTTATATTCTCAGATGTTAGTAACTTAAATTATTTTTAGACCTTTGTAATTTCTATAAACCTTAAAATTGTTTATCCAATTGTTTACCATTAGACATATATAAGTGGTTAATACTGAGAGTAGTCTTTGCAAAGCAAGTTCTTTTCAATGTAGGAGTTACATCCGAAGCCTGTTTACCCTTTAATATGAGGCCTGTTAGTGAGGCGAACCTGTCAGTGAGTTTGCCTTTTTCACCAGGTGGCCTAAGAGCTCCAGAAAAGTAAGGCCTGGTTTTTGTATATTAAATGCATTGACCAGGCAGCTGCTGCTAAATCGATAAAGCTCCAGTTAGCTGTCAACACCATCAGAGATTTGCAAAGGATACATTGTAGCAGGAAGTATAAAACATATAGCCCGTGTGTCAATTAAAATGACAGAGATTCACCACTACCTGGGCAGTTACCCTAGGCTCCTGTGGTCTTGGTAGCTTCACTGGGGGCAGAAGTAGCCGGTCCTTAGCTGTCGCACGGGACAGCATAGGCCTCGAGCCGCCAGACCCAGAAGGTCTGACAGATCGTTCCCGTGGAGGAAGAACTTGGAAAAGCTGGCCCACTGTGACAAGGGAGAGCAGGGCAGTTAGCCTAGTGTCCACTGTGTGCCGCTCTGGCAGCAGGCAGGCACGGGGCAGCCTTGCCCAGTGTTTAGCAGGTCAAGTCGTCCGTGGCCACCATTGTCTTGGAGCCCGCAGGGTCTCCACCAGGAGCTCGCATCTCTGTCCAGCATAGGACGTTCTTGTCATTAAACATTTTAAATGCCATATTCAGCAGATCTCTGAAGAGGTTTGACGGCCATCTGTTAAGTATTCCTGATTTTAAATAAACTTTATTTTAGTTACTTGTTTTAGGTTTAACCCTGAAAACATATGCAGGAGGCTAAATAAAGCCTATCCCTGTAAATTGGTTATATTTGTAAAGAATTTGACCATTTACAAGGTGACGATTAATCTGCATGTCTTAATTATCTTTAGCCTTAAAAAGATTACAAGTCTTGAATTGAAGCTCTTTCAGTATCAAAATAAAACTTAGATAATAAATACAGCCCATAGGGAGACTGGCAATGTTGAAATACTGTTTTATGCTGTTCTGCTGCGTTGAAAAGCTGGCTCTGGAGCTGGGAAGTTTATGACCTGTGGCAGGTGAGCTGCCTGACTTTGTGGTCTAAGATGGAGGCAGGCTGGCTCATCAGGAGCCCTCAGAAGGCAGAGGCAGATCTCTGTTCGTTCCAGGCCAGACTGGTCTGTGGACAGAGTTTCAGGCTGGCCAGAGCTACACAGTGAGGAGAAAGGAGAAGGAAAGGAGCTAGGCTACACAGTGAGACCACATCTACTTTCTAGGTACCACCTGTGAGCCTCACCCTGGTGCAGGCTCACACTGGGCCGTCTCTCTGCCTGGAATGCTGCCCTCAGTTGCACACTCTCTGCTGCTGTTTGTGTTTTAGCATAAGAAAGTGCTCAGATCATTTACTAGCATCAGTGTCCTGGTCACTAAGCATGGCAAAGATAGCACAAGAAGAGAAAACTTGGAGCTAAACTCACCTAGAGACAAAGCTCTAGAAAGGTCAGCAAATCTAGCCTTGCAGTCTACCTAGATAGGTTAAAGAAATGGTTTACTCCAGAAATGATCGACCACTGCCAGTCCTCACGTTAATAATTCAGAGGTTTAATACTAAAAATTTATCTCAATGGCTAACATTTAAAATCCAATATCTACTTAGCAAAATGAGAAGAGACAGCAATCCAGTGAAAGGCTTTTAGCAGCAATCTCTTGTAAACATAAAACTTAAAAGGTAATTGTTGTCCCAGGAAAATGTGGATACTCATTTTTATTGATAGCATTCAGCATACTGGTAGATTTTCTACCCAGAGCAATAAAAGGAAGAAATGAAAATATAATTTTCAGAAGACATGATTCCCTTTCTAAAATCATAGAATGATAAACTATTAAAAGATGCAGAAAGTGGCTGCATAGGTTACCAGTTAAAACTTGTTTATAAACTACTGACCAAGAGCAAGAAAATGGAACCCATCCAGGTCGGCGAGATGACTCAGCAGCTAAAGGCTCTTACAGCCAATCTTCATGGTCTGAGTTCACATGGCGGAAGGAGAGAGCTGACTGCAGGTTGTCCTCTGGCAGCCACAAGCAGACTGTGGTATGTGTGTGTGTGTGTGCGCGCGCGTGCGCACACACACACACACACACACACACACAGTTTTGAGAAGCTACCCCGACACCTGGTGAGCACATTTGACTTCACACACACACACACACACACGCACGCACGCACGCACACACACAGTTTTGAGAAGCTACCCCGACACCCGGTGAGCCCTCTGCTCCACATGCGTCCCTCATCACAGCCGTCCGAGTTTGATATAATTGGCTTTCTTCCTTGGCACACCATCACCCAAAGTCTCCCACCGCCCTCAGGACACACCCTTTCTGCTGTGCACTCTGTGGGTTTAGGTAAATATATAATGGCCCGTGTCCACCATTGCAGGAGCTCACAGAGCATCGTCCCTGCTCAGGGTGTCCTTTTGTGCTGTGCCCATTTCCCTACCCTCAGAGAGACTGCTGCTAACCTTCATTGCTCTCAAAAAAGACAATCTGCCACTGTGAAATCACAGCACCTCGACGGATCCCAATCTAACATTTTCTATGTTAACGTGAGAGATCGAAAGGGTATAAGAACTCTTAAGTAATGTCAGTACCAGGAACTCTGACGTAACTAGTGTTGGCTGAACACAGAGTCACACAGATGCATAGCGTGTATATCACGGAGCCGAATCCACTGCTGGGCTCTTGGCTCTGGCTAGCATGAGCGGCTGCTGCGGCAGATGGAACTGTAGGCTCCAACGCCTTTGCTTGCAGGTGCAGCATCAGCACCCAGATGCATTTTCTAAGAAGGGGAAGAAAAGTCTCAAGCACAGCAGCTGGGAAGCAGTTTCCTAATAGCTGGGACTTCCCCTGACTAGAACAGCAGCTGAGGGGCCAGTAGGACTTCAGGAGCACAGTGTGCCTACTCATGGGACTGCATACCTTTCTCCTCTCCTTCATGAGTGGCTGTTTCCCTCTGTAAATTCCCACAGAGTTAAATTCCCATTTAACCTCTTTCCAACTATCCATGAGTGAACACACCTGGACTCCAGTACTATGGCAACCTCTGAGATATGGCTTAAAATAGAAACTCTTTCCTTAAAGCACTTTCCCTTGAGCCACTGCTTCTGAATTTGAATGGACAGATTTACACAAAGAAATGCCTTTCTCGGTGCACCTTCCTAGGCAGTAGGTATAGGATGATGTGATTGCTGTGTAGATGCAGCAGAGCACCGCAGAGCACCGCAGAGCATTGCAGACCACTGCAGAGCATTGCAGAGCACCGCAGACCACTACAGAGCATTACAGAGCACTGCAGAGCACTACAGAGTACTGCAGAGCATTGCAGAGCATTACAGAGCACTACAGAGCACCGCAGAGCATTACAGAGCACTGCAGAGCACTACAGAGCACTGCAGGGCATTACAGACCACTGCAGACCACTGCAGAGCATTACAGACCACTGCAGAGCATTACAGAGCACTGTAGAGCACTACAGAGCACCGCAGAGCACCACAGAACACTGCAGAGCACTACAGACCACTGCAGAGCACTACAGAGCACTACAGAGCACCGCAGAGCACTACAGAGCATTGCAGAGCACTGCAGCCACAGGGGACGCCAAGGCTGTCGGTCACTACACGACCCATGCTGATGAGTGCTAACCAAACTAAGCAGACACTATGAGAAGGAGCAAAGATCTCGAAATCTAGGAAACCAGGTTGAGTGAGGTGCTGACGCAATGGCGTGCGAGCTCTGGGGAACGAGTGGGAGCCAGCTGCAAGATGGGGAGGATGCCACGTGGTGCAGAAGTTTATTTCCAGTTATGTTTAAATGGTGGTTTTGCACATTGTTGGGGGAAGGGCTCCCTAGGCCTTGGCAGTTCGTATTGTCTGCAGGTGTTGGCTTTATGCAAATCTGTGATTCACATGGTTGCGTCCTCATGACCTGCACCTGCTCACTGCTCTCTGGCAGAGCCATTGTGGAAGAGCAAAGTTGCTGTGGAGGAATTCTTGTAGTCCTCTCCTACAGTCTCTGTCAACAAGGAGAGGACACTCCCCTTAGGCCTTGGGTTCCCCCACCATAAAGGTGACATAGCTCTGCTGCTAAAGGATTGTGGGATGAGACTAAGCTACAGGTTTCCTTCATTATGCAAATAGCATCATGAGAGGGTGGAGTTTTTGTAACACCTGAGGAGCCTCTGTATCAATAAAAACGCCTGAGATCAGATCGGGGCTCCGCCCTCTGGGGTGGAGCTTGCCAGGACAGGTGGCTGTCTCTGCTCAGGTCTGGCAGGTTTGCACCTATGAGAGTGGCTCCTCGTCTTTAGTGCTGAGCAACGCCATAGAGTTCTGCTACCGCCATGGGGTGTGTGATGCGGGCCTTTTAGACTTTAAAGCTGCTGTCAGTGCGAAACTGTCACATTTCTAAACATGGGGTGGGGGATGGGAGCAAACTCATTTTGGAGAAAGAACTGTGGATACTGATGCAGGAAGTGGACTGAGGATTATTCGATTCCATTTTGTTTTTTGTTTCTGTTCAGGGACTCACTACATGGCTCATGCAAGCCTAGAACTCAGGATTTTCCTCCCTCAGCCGCCCTAGTACTGGGAGTATAGGAGTCTGCCACTGAGCCCAACTGATTTGATTGTTTTGTTTTGTGTTTTTTTTTGAGACAGTCTTGGCTGTCCTGGAACTCACCATGTAGACCAGACTGGCCATGAGATCAGAGATCTGCCTGCCTCTGTTTCCAGAGTGCTGGGATCAGGGTGTGCGCCACCAGGCCTTGTCTTGCCTCTAACAGGAGTTCTCCCCGGGGGCACCAGGTCTCAGTCAGGACTTTCCCTTCCAGGACTCTTGATTACCTTCAGATTACTGTCCTTTAAAAACATCTCCTCCTGATGACCAGTTGCCTGCAGGGGGCCCTGGTCCCTGTGGGATGCCCCATTGCTTGCAAGATATCAGGGAGCCTGCTCAGTGCCCGGGTTTGGGCGGTGAGGTCCAACTTCAGGTCCAACTCTGTCATGTCTCATCTCTGGCCATTATGGGCCAGGTCAAAGTTCACAACCAAAGCAGCCTTCTGCCTCCAAAGACCATGGTGAAGCCCGTCATCCATGCTCCTGTCACACAAGCTTGACTTAGGGTTTTTTTTTTTCCTTTTTTTCCTTTCTCTTTTGAGAGCACAGGGATGAGAGGGTAGAAAAGGGAGGAACTGGAAGAGGGTGCTATTGAGATATAATGTATGAAACTCAAATTGGTAGTAAAAGTATTAGAAATAAATATAAATATCTCTTCCTTGACTCTGAGGTGGAGAAACTAATCTCTCTCTATTAATCTCTGTTTGAACTTGATACATATATAGTGTTGCAATTATTTCCTTCATGGGTGTTGTGTTCTCATTGTTTTATCTGCTGTAACAAAACTGCCTTGATCCGCATAGTCAAATGTCTGGCACGCTGCATGTTATTGAGCAAGAAACTGCAACAAGCACAGACTCCCCCACCCAGCCTAGACAGACGATCAGGGACTGTTACGCTGAAATGACAAACAGAATGCGCTATACGAAACAACAGATTTCAGATGCCAGACAGCAGGCAATTGGGCCATTTGTCTCTGGGAGAAGGCAGAGAGAGTTTCTGGAACAGTGTACCCTCAAGGAACTTCTGGGGAGTTGCCAGGGGTATTCAATTGAGTATCCCTCATCTTGTGTGTGTTAAGAAACTACCTGAGCCTTTTTGAGACAAGGTCCTTCTTGTGGCCCCAGCTGGCCTGGAGCTCTTGCTCTTCCTGAGCGCCAGGACTGCAGGCATGCACCACCATACCTGAGCGCCAGGGCTGCAGGCATGCACCACCATACCTGAGCGCCAGGGCTGCAGGCATGCACCACCGTACCTGAGCGCCAGGGCTGCAGGCATGCACCACCGTACCTGAGCGCCAGGGCTGCAGGCATGCACCACCGTACCTGAGCGCCAGGGCTGCAGGCATGCACCACCGTACCTGAGCGCCAGGGCTGCAGGCATGCACCACCGTACCTGAGCGCCAGGGCTGCAGGCATGCACCACCGTACCTGAGCGCCAGGGCTGCAGGCATGCACCACCGTACCTGAGCGCCAGGGCTGCAGGCATGCACCACCGTACCTGAGCGCCAGGGCTGCAGGCATGCACCACCGTACCTGAGCGCCAGGACTGCAGGCAGCGCCAGGACTGCAGGCATGCACTGCCGTGCCTTACTCAGGGAATTTCTTTCTTTTTTAAAACTATTGCTACACTTTCTTTTCTTCTTGAGAGATGGTCTCACTTAGCTTAGGCTGGCTTTGAACTCTCCTATGTAGCTCAGGATAATCTTGAACTCCTGATTCTTCTCCTACTTCCCAAACAGTAGCAGAAGACAGGTAGGCACTATGCCACCCTAGGCTCAGATAGTTTCTTTACACATACAAGCTGATCAGTATCTGTCTCTTCAGCAAATCACAGAAGAGCGCCAGGTCCAGGATATAGGGAATCTATTTAATGAAGGAATAACAGAAAACCCCACAACCGTAGGGAAGGCGTGGGAATGCAGAATGTCCTTAAGACTGTATTGCTCACTCTTCCTCTTCTGAGCTTCTGCACTAATGCTGAGTGACTGCCACGACTTCCTGAGTTTATTCTTATCTTTGGAGCTCTTTACTTCTTTCCAAAGGGAAAGCGTTGTCGTGCGTAATCCTGATTAAAAGTCATTTTCTCTCAGAACCTGAAGACTTCATTGCATTCCATCTTGGCCTTTAGAATTTCTGCTGGGAAACCTGTAAGTCTAACGAGCTTGCCTCTAAATGTGGTGTGGCATACATCTCAGATGTTAATATTCCTTGCCCTGTACAGTAGTTTGAGGCTGGTCTGCTCTACATGTTGAGTTCCGTGAGGGTCAGGGGTACATAGTGAGAAGCTGTTGCAACAAAACAAGACAAACAAAAAACATAAAAACTGTAGTAACATCAACAAAAAATCAGGAATTAAAGATAAATTAAAAACTCTGTAAAGATGATTTTAGTAGCAAGTGGGTGTTGTTAAGAAAAGGCCAGTGGAATTTAAAAACAGTGCTGGAAATACGGCATCAGATAAAGGTTACGCTGAACAGCCTTAGCGTTCATCGGAGAAGAAAGGAGCAGAAAATGTGAAGGAAGGGAGGCAAAGGCGAAAGAAAACAGTCCACACTGAATGGCTGGAACGGGGACAAGGTAAACACGATAGCGCTCCGGCACACACCGTGACCAGCCCACGGAACGCAGAGAGAGAGCAGCAAGAGCGGCCAAACACAACGCGGTGTGAAGCCCAGCCCCCAGCTCCTTGCTGCCCTTGGCTCACCTGGAAGGAGGAAGTTCAGATGCCGTGGAGAACAAGTTCTGCAGGGCTGCAGAAAAGAGATCACTCAGTCTCTTTCTATGTCTAATAGGATAAATAAAGACAAAGATGCTTTCAAATAAAACCAAGAGGGTTCACATGAGTGGGCTGCTCCAGGAGAAATGCTGAAGGATTCCCTTGGTCTGAGGGGAACCGCTATCCGAGACATACTTAGCACCTTCAAGCATTCATCTATAAAGAGCATCTTTCTCCTCTCTTAAAATGCACAGTGGTTTAAAGCAAAATTTATAAGGTTGTCCTGTGGGGTGTATAGGGTTATATGCAAACATAACTTACAGGACAGCAGAGACGGTGGTACCCGGCCTACAGTACTGATGGTTTCTACATTATGCGCGCAGTTGCATGCTCTATAATTAAGTAGCTTGTGTAAAGTGACTATTTTTAGCACCACGCTAACCAATTAGGCTAACTGGCTAGCCTGAAAACTAGCTATATTGTAATCTCGAAACTATTAATATATAAGGCAAAGAGCTGGAGCTAAATAACAGCAGATAACTAAAGTGAAATCTGCTGAGTCAGGGTCTCAGCGTACGCCAAAGGCTGCGTAACCCAGGCGGCCTGGGTATGTAGATCCTCCTACCTCAGCGTCCTGGGTGTTGGGATTATAGGGCTGTGCCACTGTGCCCATCTTAGAATGGATTACTGAGAAAATATTCAAATATACAAGAAGGAGACAAGACAGGGCGCACGCACACACACACACCCCCCAGAAGGGAAAACAGAAATAATGGTAGACCAAAATCTAACTGTCTTACAATTATATTCGGAGTGTATTTTAAATCCAGCGGCACAAAGCCAGGCACAGTGGTGAGCACCCATGGCCTCAGAGACTCAGCAGGCTGAGGCGAGACCAGCCTGAGCGACACAGGGAGACCCCCATCTCAAAGAATAAATGTAAAGACGCAAATAGATCTCAAGTCAGCGAGCGACAAGACAGATGCAAGGAGCAAGCATAGCACTGGATGAAGACTTCTAACTGGAGCATTCGCAGAGCTTCAGGGGACAGCCATAATGACAGATGCCAGTTCACCAAAGATGTAACACTCATTACGCATTTCGGCATGCAATAAGAGTTTCAAACTCCACAGAGCAGAATCTAAGAGAACGAGAGGGAGTCAGTTCTGCAACTGTACCTAGCAGGTGTTTTACCATCTCCCTTAACTGACAGAAAACGGTATAAAAAGAATAATAGTCAGAGGCGATGCCAGCTCTGTCGTCAACCACCCTGGCCCAGCTTGCGCTTACAGAACACTACCCCCAAACCTGCAAAAATACACTTGCAAGGTGCAAAGCATGCTCACTAGGGTAGACCACAAAGCAAACCTCCATAAATTCACCGGGATTGAAGTCTAGCTCTTGTGTTCGGACCTAGGTGGGGTCGGGGTGGAGGGTTGAGGACCCTGAGGCCCGGAGGAGTAAGGAGATGGTGTAGGGGACAGGCAGTCACAAGTGTCAGCTATTGATACTGAAAGGCAGGAGGCCGGAAGGAGGCACCGTTGGCCTACCTGGACCCCAGCCTGGGGCTCTGGGCTCCCTGCCTGCCCCCAGCGTCAGCGGAAGTGCTCGGGCACTCCTCAGACTCTGGCCCCAGGACTTCCTGTCCCGCCCCTTTATTAGCCGGATCCATGACCAACCTGTCTTCCTCGAGGAGTGAAGTGTGGTCACTGCAAGGTAAGCCTCCTGGCTACGGGTTCAGATCCCGGTGGGCTCACAGTAAGCAAAGCCTCTGGCATGGGCAGGCCTGTCAGCAAAGGAGGGCTTCCACTGCAGGTGCCTGGCTGGGAGCAGCGACCCCAAAGCCAGTCAGCGACTCCCTGCCACTGCTCTGCTTCTGATAGCCAGGGCTAGAGAAGGACGGCTCCACCTCAAGGCAGGACCCCCCACAGGGCAGTGGGCCATGGCTGGGACACCGGTCTCCAGGCTCTGATGATCCTGAGGCGTTGCTTTCTCCTCTTACTACTTGGCTAAATGATTGCTAGCTGCAAGGGCACCTGCTTCCCTGAGGAAGAAAACGGGTCAATACTTCTGGTGGCGGGGGCTGGAGGCGCGGTTCCCTGTGCCAAGCGGGCGGGTTCAGCATAAGTCAGAGCACCTCGGTTTGAGTACTGCTTCTTAGATGTAAGCTTAACACGCTCCCAAGCCCCATTTGCCCCTTCTTCCAAATGAGAACGACGTAGGATCTATATGACATCATTGCTAGGGCTAACTGTGGCCTTCATAAGCTTTTGGCAATGAGTGTTGGTATGATTATGGGTGGGACACCAGTGTGGACCTGGGTCCCTGTTGGAAGGGGCGAGGACCCAGCTGACAGCAGCTATCTCCCTCCCCTCCCCTCCCCTCCCCTGCAGTGGGAACTGAGAGGCTGGGCTTTACAGCTGAGTGACCTTCTGATCTGGGGTCGCAGGGAGGCCACCAGTCCTGGAACCTATTGTTCTCCCCTGAGCTGAGAAAGATGTATTTTCCCCGCCCTCCACTTGGTGCCCAAATGTGTGCTCAGGAGCCACCCAGACCTTAGACCAACAAATCCTGCCCTCTGGCCGAGTGCGGATCACAGAGTTCTCAGTGCTTTATGTCAGATGGCGCCCGACTCTCCAACCTTACTGTCCCCAGTTCACAGATGAGGACGTTGAGGTCGGGAGAGAAGGGACTTTTCGATATCGCATACAGAGAGGTGACATAGGTCTCGTGCAGACTGAGGCACAGCACACAGGCCTCGAGCAGGGGGTGGTGGTGGCCAGGCAGGTGCTAACGACCGGTTCTTCTCTCCTAGATGAGCTTCGCCTCCCAGGTAAATGAAGTAGGAGTCCTCGGCCATCCTGTCTCCTCCTAGGCAGGGTGCCAGGACAGTCCACCCTCTCCCGTGCTGAGGCTTCTGCTTGACCCCGCGGGTGGGACGAGAGGGGCTGGAAGAAAGGCGCCCTCCCTGCCTGATGGTGTTAGAGTATGACCCCTGACCAAAGCCCCGGATGCTGAGCCACGGTGCTCCCGGGGCTTTCGCATGCCCCAGTAAGTCCTGATGCTCCCCCCACCCCAAGCAAAACAGGTATAACCCAGGCGGTATGATCATCCTTGCAACTTTCCCGAGCCCTGTTTCCAGCAAAGGCCAGAAATTAAACTGGATTTCTCGGTTCCTTATAGAAAAACAAAACCCACTTAGCGCGCGGGTTCGGCACACGGCGCGCAGGACGGTCGCGTGCACACGGACCCGCCGTGCGTGTAGCGCTGGCTGCCGGGTTTCGGGCGCGGGAGGGTGTGCCCGGCCCAGCCCTCACCCCGGCCTCCCTGTTTCTTCAGAGCTACGTCTCGACCAAGGTACCCGCTGCCGCCGGAGCCCGGTCTCGTGGGATGGCGACACGGAAGACGGCGGAGGAGATCGGGACAGAGGGGGGAGAGGCAGCGACCGTGGGTGGGAAGCGTCGCGCTGCCGGTGGCTCGGGCAGCGAGAAAGGCGAGCGGAATGACCAGCTGCGCCTGCGCACTCACCCCGCAGCCCGCGCCTTTCCCCCCAGACGCTGTCAGGTGTATCCAGCACCGTCAACTTCTTCCTCTCCGAGGCGCTCCTGGGCAAGCACTTCCACGAGGTGGAGCTGGAGAAAAGCGAGCCGCAGCCCGGAGACCTCTTCCTGTTCAAGTTGCAGAGGCCCACGCCGCAGTGGTGCGGGTTCCACGTGGGCGTCTACTGCGGCCACGAGGAGATCATACACTTCGAGGGTGAGCAAAGGACACGCGGCCACAAGCCGGGCGGTGGCGGCGCACGCCCTTAATCTCAGCACTCGGGAGGCAGAGGCAGGAGGATCTCGGTGAGTTCGAGGCCAGCCTGGTCTAGAGAGTGAGCTCCAGGACAGCCAGGGGTACAGAGAGAAACCCTGTCTCAAAAACAATAAATAAATAGACAGGGAGGAAGGAAGGAAGGAATCACTGGTGAGCGGGCTGTGCTGGGACGAAAACCCGGATGAAGGTCGGGTCTCTGAGGACAGAGGGAGGGTTGGGCAGCCAGGGTGCGGCTTCGGTTTGGGGAATCGCCTGAGCCGGCTCCGATTTGCAGCGCCCGCTGTCCCCACAGGCCGGTGTCCCAGAGCCGGGCTACAGACCATCCTGGGTTACTGCGATGGCGTGGTGTGCAAGGAGGGCCGCCTCGCGCTGCAGCGCTACCGGCAGCTCTGGCGGGTGCTGCGCAGGCGCGGCGGCGTGGACGCAGAGGTGCTGGCCCGCCGCGTGCGGGAAGCGATGCAGGGCGAGCCTCCTCTCTACCATCCCACGAGCAGCAACTGCGTGCACTTTGCCCTGAACCTGCTGGGCATGGACTCAGTGAGCACCTCCTGCCTGCCACGCACACTCCCCTGCGAACAGCCGCACGTAACCAGCCCGATCCGGCGGGGTCCATTCGTCCCCTCCCCTCCGCACCCAGACCAGTTCCTCTGAGCTTAGGGTCTTGACTCTGGCGTCTGCTGAAGTTGCACTCAGGTAGGCCTCAGGCCCAGTCCTTACGCCCGGCCGGACGCGCTCACCGGTGCGGGCCCAGCTGGTCCGGGCACAGCGCCCTGCCTCGGTGGAACCAGCTCGTGAAAGCCCAGCCTCCCGAGCCCCAGTTCGGACCTCGGAGACTTGGGGGTCCTAGTCCGCGAACCAAGGGTCGCACTAGGGGACGCCTCCGTGCTCCAGGCCTAGCCGAGGGTCTCCGCGCAGCCCCAGCCCGCCCTCTAGCCACCGGGCGCCCCGTCCGGAGCCCCAGCCCGCCCTCTAGCCACCGGGCGCCCCGTCCGGAGCCCCAGCCCGCCCTCTAGCCACCGGGCGCCCGGTCCGGAGCCCGGTCCGGAGCCCGCCGGGCTGACCCAGCCCGCTCTGCCCGCAGATGCCCATGGAGCAGAGCCCGACGGCGCACTGACGGGACCCCGCGTCCTCCCGGGAGCCGGAGGAGGCCGGAAAAGAGCATTAAAGTCACTTCCAGAACGCAATTAGGATGTCCGCCGTTCTCTACTCCGCCCGCGCCGCTCTGCTCCCAGAATGCCGTTCGTTAGCGCCGGCGGCCCGGGTCGCCCGCCCTCCCTTCCAGGACTGGCGTTCGGGGCAGGGCGCACGGGGAGGCCGGGAAGGCTCGGTCCCCAGACCTCCGAGGCCCGCGTCCCCGCCGCCTGCGGGCACCGCCCTGGGCGCCCCGCCCCGCACTGCGCGGGTGGGCGGGGCCCCGGTCACGTGATCGGCCGCCGCAGGCCCGCATCCTCCCGAGGCTGCTCTGTCGCCGGCCGGCAACCTCGCCCGCCGTCGGGCCCGAGGCCTTGCGGTCGCTCTGCGCGCCCGAGGGCGGCGGCACAGCCGGTCCTCCGGGCCCCCGCCCCGCGCCCTCGGCCCCCGCCCCGCATCCTCGGCCCCGCCGCTCGGACCGCGCCCTCGGCCCCGCGCACGGCGGACCCATGTCGGCCGCCCCCGCCTACAGCGAGGACAAGAGCGGCTCGGCCGGCCCCGGGGAGCCGGAGTACGGCCACGACCCGGCGAGCGGCGGCATCTTCTCCTCCGACTACAAGCGGTGAGCTAGCGGGCTCCGGCCGGCACCATGGACAGCGCCCGAGGCCGCGGCCCGGACGGGCCCGCGCTCCCGGTTCCCGCAGACTCCGGGCTGGTGGGGGCGCCGGGCTGGGGGTGAGGGCAGGGGACCCCGCGCTGTGGGGTGAGGGCAGGGGACCACGGGCCCCGCAGGGGGCGCCGGGCTGGGGGGTGAGGGCAGGGGACCCCGGGCCCCGCAGGGGACCCCGGGTTGGTGGGGGGCGCCGGGCTGGGGGGTAAGGGCAGGGGACGCCGGGCTGGGGGGTGAGGGCAGGGGGGGCGGGTGAGGGCAGGGGACCCCGGGCTGGTGGGGGGCGCCGGGCTGGGGGTGAGGGCAGGGGACCCCGGGCTGGTGGGGGGCGCCGGGCTGGGGGTGAGGGCAGGGGACCCTGCGCTGTGGGGTGAGGGCAGGGGACCCCGGGCCCCGCAGGGGACCCCGGGTTGGTGGGGGGCGCCGGGCTGGGGGGTAAGGGCAGGGGACGCCGGGCTGGGGGGGTGAGGGCAGGGGGGGCGGGTGAGGGCAGGGGACCCCGGGCTGGGGGGGGACGCCGGGCTGGGGGGTGAGGGCAGGGGACCCCGCGCTGGGGGGTGAGGGCAGGGGACCCCGGGCCCCGCAGGGGACGCCGGGCTGGGGGGGGCGCCGGCCTGGGGGGTAAGGGCAGGGGACGCCGGGCCCCGCAGGGGACGCTGGGCTGGGGGGCTGAGGGCAGGGGACCCCGCGCTGGGGGGTTGAGGGCAGGGGTCGCCCGGAGAACGGCTGGTCTTTGCAGCCTTTTATTGGATGGGTGGATTGGCTCAAGGAGAAACCAAAACAAAACCCCCAAACCCACCGCCGTGGGGGAGGGTCTGAGCCGGTGAGCCCAGTTAGAGTCCAGTCATCTCCAGGATGCAGACCGAGAAACCGGAGAAATCTGCAGATTCATTTCTCCATCTCTCGTCCTGCCCTCCCCCGCCGCCCTATGATCCAGCCCTATGGCTGGTTATGGCTCAGCCCCTTACCTCGGACTCCTTCATCTATTCGTTCTTACGTTAAATAGCAAGCGTCTATCAGAGGCTGCCGCGCCGACCTGCTGTAACACAGCAGTGAACACACCATGGCTTGCTCTAACCGGAAGCGAGAGTGAAGCACTGACAATTCAGCCTTGGTCAGGAGGGGGCTGTGAGGCATGTTCCATCCTAGAACAGGACTCACGTGTTAGAAATGGGTCTGGAGTCTCAGGGAGATGAGCACCTCACACAAAGCACTGGGAGCAGTCAGACTGACTCCTGCGGAGGTGGATCAAGCATGCAGAAGCAGCTAGTAGGAGTCTCGCTGGGTTTGTTTTGTTTTCTGAGACAGGGTTTCTCTGTGTAGCTCTGGCTGTCCTGGAACTCACTCTGCAGACCAGGCTGGCCTCGAACTCACAGAGATCCGCCTGCCTCTGCCTCCCGAGTGCTGGGATTAAAGGTGTGGGCCACAGCCATCCGGTTCCCTACTGGATTTTTATCACTGTGGAAGAAGTGGTCCTGTTCCTCACTGTAAATGGTCAGTGCCCAGCTTTGAGCAGCACACTTTGATCTTATACAAACATTAGGCTGTGAGCCTGTCCAGAGCTCACAGCTCCCAGGGCTGGCAGGCCTCTGCTGAGACAACGGAGCTGAAGACTGTGCTGACTCTGTGGCATTGTAAAACTCCCACTGAATAAACAGCAGCGGTGGTACAGCCAGGTGTGAAGGCGCTCACTTCAATCCCAGCACCCAGGAGGCGGAGGCGAGCAGACCTCTGAGTCAGAGACCAGCCTGGTCTACAGAGCAGGTTCTAGGACAGCCAGGGCTGTGATAAAAAGTAAGTAAATAAATAAATAAGCATATTTCATTTACATTCTCGACACCCCAGAAGTCTAAGAAAACAATGGTATGGGTTCTTCTGAGTCAGCACAGTGTGAGGAGACTGTGCAAGTCACCAGAGCGAATGAGGGTTCTAAACAGGTGCTTCACCAGCTTTGTGCACGGGAAGGATCTCAGGCTGGACTGTGAGGGGACTTAACATGATCTGGGTTGAGCAAGAGACAAGGGAAGGAGACTGGGAGCCGACTGGCAGGGCATGAGAATGCGCCAAACCAGAGCCTTTAGACTGTGCGCCCCACCTGGGACTGCTAACCTAGTGCAGCGTTCACAGAAGGGCATCAGTAAAGGATTCTGAACACGCAAAAACCGAAAAGTAATTAAAAATCAAACGTAATGGAACTCAGGTGTGTCTGATCTCTGGAGACTGGCAAGCATTTCCAGCTGTACATACAAAAGTCTTGTGCTTCGCGGAAACATCACGGTTTACTTACAGAACCAGAGGCTTTTTTATTTTATTTACTTATTTATTGGTTTGCTTCAAGACAGGGTTTCTGTTGTAACTCTGGCTGTCCTGGAACTCACAGAGATCCACCTGCCTCTGGCTCCCAAGTGCTGGGATCAAGGGTGTGTGCCCCCACTGCCCGGTGAAACGGAGACTTTAATATTGGCCTACCATTATTCCCATCCTGTGTCAGATTAGTACATCTTCGGATTGTGGTGTTATACAGACAGGCACACCCAGCTCACTAGTGTGCAAGTTTGCTTCAGCTCCGAATGGTAAAATAGTAAGTGTCTAAATAATTGCTTTGTTTTATTTTTATTATTTTCATATGCATATGTGTGTGTATGTGCTGTGTGAAGTGTGTGATACATGTGCACATGTGTGTGTGTGCACATGTGTGTGTGGGCATGTGCACATGTGTGTGTGTGCGCACATGTATGTGTGGGTGTGTGCACATGTATGTGTGGGTGTGTGCACATGTGTGTGTGGGTGTGCGCACATGTGTGTGTGGGCATGTGCACATGTGTGTGTGGGCATGTGCACATGTATGTGAGTGTGTGCACATGTATGTGTGAGTGTGTGCACATGTGTGTGTGGGTGTGTGTATGTGCTGTGTGAAGTGTGTGGTACATGTGCACATGTGTGTGTGTGCGCACATGTATGTGTGGGTGTGTGCACATGTATGTGTGGGTGTGTGCACATGTATGTGTGGGTGTGTGCACATGTATGTGTGGGTGTGTGCACATGTATGTGTGAGTGTGTGCACATGTGTGTGTGGGCATGTGCACATGTATGTGTGTGTGTGTGCACATGTATGTGTGGGTGTGTGCACATGTATGTGTGTGGGTGTGTGCACATGTATGTGTGAGTGTGTGCACATGTGTGTGTGGGCATGTGCACATGTGTGTGTGTGCGCACATGTATGTGTGGGTGTGTGCACATGTATGTGTGGGTGTGCCCCCAGATACAGGAGGATCTCCCCCTTTGTCACTCCTGCGTGTTCCTTGATGCAGGGTCTCTCTCTGAAGCTGGGGCTCACAGAAAGCCACACCCAGAAGTCTCCCCTCTCCACCCATCCAGTGCTGAAGCAATAGGTGTGAACAGGGTCATCTACATGGGTGCTGGGACCCGAACTCTAGCCTTTTATGCAAACACTTTTAATTGTTGGGTAATCTCTCCAGCTCCAAAGAATTGTTTTAAAATAAATTTCTTTTTGATTTATTGCCAGGTAATGTTGACTTGTATACCCGTTTACCGGTCATATAAAAACTTCTCAGGCCAAAAAAAGTGCTAAGTAGAAAATGTTTAAGATGTCCAGACCTAGACTCAGGGACGCAGAGGGGGCTGAAGGGGTTACTTTTCCATTGCTTTGATCAAATATCTGACGAAAGCAATTTAAGCAAGGGTTTATTTTAGCTCATAGTCTGATGCTGTCCATCAGTGTGAGAGCAGGAGTGGAGGCAGCTGGGCGTGGAGCATCTCAGGCATGAAGCCAAGAGGACGGATGCTGGGTCTCTCTCCTCCTCTCCTCTCCTCTCCTCTATCTCTCTCCTGTCTCTCTCAAGTCTGCTGTAATATTTTAAGTTTGTTATTTTTTATTTTATGTGTATTGGTGTTTTGCTTGCATGTGTATCTGTGCACCACTTTTATGCCTTGTGCCCGGAGAGGCCAGAGGATTGTCTGGTCTACTGGAACTGGAATTACAGACAGTGTGAGCCATCATGTGGGTGCTGAGAATTGAACCAGGGTCCTCTGGAAGAAGAGCCAAAACTCTTAACCACTGAGCCATCTCTACAGTCCCGGCTTTCTCCTTCTGATTCAGTCAGGGTGCCAGCTCATGGGATGCTGCCCCCACACTTAGAGTAGGTCTTCCCACCTCCACTAGAGCTGTCTAAATATCCCCTCACAGACAAGCCTGCAGGCTCTGTGTCCTACAAACGACAGTCAAGATCAACTGCACAAACTGGCTGTGGGAGAACTGATGAGGACCAAGAGGGTGGGCGAGAGTGAGCAGGGTAGGAGATTTCTAGAGAGGAGGGAACACAGTTCTGAGAAAACTTAGGGTTCGCTTTTGGCTATGAGATTGGAATGAAAAAAAACAAACAAACAGAGGACGACAGCTCTCCCTGACCCTGTCACCTGCCCAGACTAGGACGGCTCGGTCCCTGTCCCCAGCCATCTGGGCCTCCCGTGTCTCTCAGCATTGGAAACCAGAGCCTCCCACCTGGCCAGTGTCTAGTTGCTGAGTTTCGGGGCGGGCCTTCCGGTGGCAGTGGGCAGTGACTAGCAGCCGCAGCTCACTGGCCAGCTCAGGACTCTCCTGGAGCTGGACCCGACGCCAGATGCAGCGATTCCTGCAGCTCCCCGGGACTGTGGTGAGGCCAGGGGCCAGAGGGGCCGATCAGGAGGAGGCTTCCAGTCCTGTGCTAGGCCCTGAAGGTGGGCCCCCACCCTGGTATCAGGCCCTGAAGCCTGAGGAGCTTCGGTGGCTGCAGGCTCCCGAGGAAGACACAACCCCAGAAACATCGATAGAAGGATCCTGCCCTGAGGTTGGCCAAGGCCAGGCCCAGAGCCAGCCATTGAGGTACAGAGGCAACATCCCACCTGTAGCCCCCGAGAGCTGGAAAGGTCAGGGAGTGGGTGGCTGCTGCTTTAGCCCAGCTCCTTAAGTGGAGGGGCGTTAGGCTAATGTCAGGCTCCAGGCAGAGACCACAGGTCAGACACCTGAAGACTGAGAGTGTGACTAAGGGAGCTGGCGAGCCCAGCTTCCTGGAAGCTCTGAGGGGAGGGAGATGGTAAAAGATTCAAACTTGAGGTCCCACCTTGACTGTTCTCTCCCCCCAAGCTCTGACTGAAGTGGGCTCAGGATAAGGTGTGGGGACAAAACCAAACACTGCAGTCCAAGTTTGGGTAGTCTCTCTGGGTTTGTAGACTGTAGCTTGGGAAGGGAGATCAGTGGCCACTGGGTGGGGGTGGGGTGGATGTATCTGACACACCCGAGGGCTCTGGCTGCCATCAGGAGAGTGTGCTAATCCAGAGTGGGTCAGGGGTCAGGTCAAAATGAGTGTACGCACGGTAAAGGGATCTGAGCTGGAGATGAATATTTCATGACCTCGGGCGCTGTTGCGAAGCTCTCCCTTCCTCTGCCTCCTGGGAACTTGAAGCCAGCGGGATAGAGGGAGCACAAGGGGGATGAAAGGCCAGAGGCATCCCACCCCAAGAGGCTTAGTCTGGGCTGTGGGCATGTGAAGATCAATCCACCTGCTCTGTTTTACACCCAGTGTGCCTCCCTTTTGTCAACAGCCTGAGCTGCTCTGCCAGTTTTGTGGGTGGGATGCCCTGGGTGTGCGCATTTGACAGGGGCCCGACACATTCTAGGTGTGTCCAGGACACCCAGGTGTAAAGCAGGCAGCTTCCAGGGAACACTCTAGTTAAAGGAGACTGAGCCTGCTTTGTCCACTGTAAGCCTTTGCCCTACCCACCCCCCCATTGCCATTGCCCTACCCCCCTCCCACCAGGTTGGCCCCCAGGAGGCCAGAGGATCCCTCATCTGTTCTGAAGGCCCCTAGGCATTTTGGTGACCTGTGTTAAGATGCGTGTTAGAGATTAGATTCTATCAGATGTGGCTGTAGTGTGTGACTGTGAGGGGCCTGGGGGGGGGGGGTTACAGGACGGTGGGTAGTGCGGCCGAGCAGTCTCTGTGGCACAATTTTACAGACGTGTGGGTGAGGTCTGGGGGCTTATGCGCTTCTGTGGAAGGATGCTGTATTGTTTGTGTGCATTTCCATGCGTTTGTGTTTCTCTGGGTTTTGGTGGCATGTATCTGCATTCCACGTGCATGATTATTTGTGTCTGTGAGGGGTGTGTGGGAGAGAGATTCATCCACAGAGGTGGAAGTGTGTGTGTGGTACATGTGTGTGAGCTAATGGTGGAGTGCACGTTGGGGGTACAGCAGTGCACACTTGCACATTGGGAAAGCTGGTACTTCCAGTGCCCCACACAGTTGGTTCTTATGTGCACACCTTATCTGAGTAACCAGGTCTGTATTGGGAGTGTTGTATGATGTTTCCTGGAGTAGCATGAACAGAGATTCACACTAGATGTGGGACCAGAGACAGACAGAATGATTCTACCTAAGTCCAGCTCAGTGAACTAGGACATTCCAGGGACAGGTGACTAGGGCAGCCAGCTGCCGTCACCCAAAAGCCCACCCCATCGCCTGTCACGGCTTACAAAAGCTGCGTCCCTGGAGCGCCCTGGACACTTCTGGCTAGGCCTACGGAAGACTCTCTCCTCTCCAAGATGGTTGCCACTGTGTAACTTTAGGGAGGGACCTGGTGAGCCTTGTTTTATTTCCTGATCTTGTAAGTTTCATTTACTTCCTGAGTTTTAAGGAGTCTGCAGCCAGGAAGGAGCTGTTTCATAAGAAATAGCTCCTGTTGTGGTAGTGAGAGGGACGAAGTGGTTGTCTTGTGGTCGTGGCCTGGCCGTGAGAGTGCCAGACATTTCCTGCTCTTGGGGGCACCACCCAGAAAAGGACATGCTGAGTTACCAGGAACAGCCAGATGGTTTCCCCTGCCAGCATCTGCCAGCCAGCAAGGGCCTCTGTGTTCTGGAAGGCGTCCTCTTCCTACTTGGCTGTCAAAGTTCTCTCTGGAAAAGCCAATCCTATTTACAATGTATGTATTTACTTGAGTTTACGCAGGTGCTCTTGTGTGTGTGTGCGTGCGCGCACGTGTGTGCGTCCTTCCTTAGGAACCACCCACCTGTTTCACTGAGCATGGTCTCTCGAGGATGCCTGGCCTCTCTTGCGGAGCCCAGCTCTCACCGCTTTGACTAGGCAGCAAGCTCTGGAAATCTCCGTTTCTCCTCCCTGGAGCTGGAATTGCAAGCGCTTGCCAACATGCCCCACTTTAATGGGTGCTGGGAACAACCTCAGGTCCTCGTGCCTGCATGGCAAGCATTTTAGTGAGACACCCCAGTCTCCTACCTCGTGTGACAACCAGGTCCTCTCCCGCGGTTCTTCCCATCCATCTGGCTAGCCCTGTTTTCTGAGTGAGGCCTCTATTCTTCCATCCCAACCTTTGCCTCTGTCCCCTGGCTGTCTTAGGTTTTTCGGTTGTTTGTTTGGTTTGGTTTTTGAGACAGGGTCTCACTATGTAGCCCTGGCTGTCCTGGAACTCACTATGTAGACACGGCTGGCCTCGAACTCTCAGAGGTCCACCCGCCTCTGCCTCCTAAGTGCTGGGGTTAAATGTGTGCACTGTCATGATGGCTGTCTTAGTTTTTTGTGGCTGATGTAACAAAGAACCACAGGCTGGGTTACTTTTCTGGGACAGGATCTCATGTAGCTGAGGGTAACCTTGAACATCTGATCCTCCTGACTCCTTTCCCTGAGCACTGGGATGTGCTGCCATGCCCAGTTTATGTGGAGATCAAACCCAGGGCCTTTTGCAGCTAAGTAAGCACTCTGACACCTGACCTTCATCTCCAGACTCCAGAACAGAAACGTTCTGTCTCACGGCTCAGGAGGCCAAAAGTTTGAGATGAAGATTTTACCAAGATCATGTGCCCTGTGAACCCAGAGGGGAATCCTTCCTAACCCCAGGGCTTGCTGGTGTCACTGACACTTCCTGGCTTGCAGATGAGCATCTCCACTCCTGTCTGTGTCTTTACGGTGCTCTTTGCAACTTCTCTGTGTGTTTGAATGGGAACCAGGGGAGCTGGGTGTGATGGTGATGCTAGTGATCTTAGGACTACAGGAGCTGAGATAGGATCATCAGGCGGAGGCAGGAGTCCAGCTTGGGCTGTATGGCAAGAGCTGCCTCAAGCTGAACTGATGAACAAACCAGGAGACACATTGGACTAGGGAGCCTACTGTGATCTGGCTTCGTTTAACGTAGTACAGGTGGTCCCTAACTTAACGATGGTTCAGCTGGTGAGCTTTAACTTCACGCTGCTGTGCATTCCACAGAAAGCACTTTGAGTCTTGTTCCCTTCCCAGGAGGCATTGCACAGTGCGCTGCTTTGATACTGTGCCCGTCCATCAGCTAACACAAGGCTGCGGGCACACTGAAGAGGGCCAGGCTGCCCTATGGTGTTTGGTGGTTGAAGTATGTTGTATGTATTTTCATCTTGGTATGTCCGCTTTCTACTGGGTTTATGGGGACATACTACCATTATAAATCAAGAAGTATCTGTCATTCCATCTTTATGCGTGTATGGGGTACAGGTGCGTGTGCATGTGTGCATGTGTGTACATGTGTGTGCATGTGTGTGTGCATGTATGTGTGTGTGCGCATGTGTGTGTGTATGTGTGTGCATAGGCATGTGTGTGTGTGTGTGTGTGTGTGTGTGTGTGTGTGTTGTTCAAGCCAGAGGCGTCCTTGAATGTGGTTCCTCAGGAGCCATCCACATGATTTTTCCTCAGACAGTGTCTCTCACCAGACCCTGGAGCCCACACCGGGCCCCGGGGGCTCACACCGCGCTCTGGGGCTCACACCGGGCTCTGGGGCCCACACGATAGCCCAGGCTGGCTGGACAGTGAGCCCTAGGACCCTTCCCATCTCCACCTCTCCAGTGCCAGGGTTGCAAGCACTTTCCACCCCGCTCAGCTTTTATGCTGGTACCAGCAATTGATCCGAGGCCCTTGTGCCTATAGGGCAAACACTTTACCAACCAAGCTATACCCCGGCCCACATCCTTGACAGCCTCAACATCCTTCCTTTAGGCTGGGGGACACAATCCAACCCATAATAGTGTCTGTCCAACTATTTCTTCTGTCGTTTAGCCATTTCCACCCCCCACCCCCTCCCCGGCTCTGGTCCCTCTCCAGACTGGACTTGACCTGAGTTCTCCCTGGCCCTGAGGACCCATGCCCCGCCCTGTTTCTCTTCTGACCTCCTCCCTCCCGACAGGCACGATGACCTGAAAGAGATGCTGGACACCAACAAGGACTCTCTTAAGCTGGAGGCCATGAAGAGGATTGTGGCAGTAAGGCGGCTTCTCACGGGTGCTGGGCCGGGGCCGGGAGCAATGCCCTGGTGCGTGTGAGGCCTCGCCCTGCTCAGTGCTTCTCCTTCTTTCCCCCACACCAGATGATTGCCCGGGGAAAGAATGCCTCGGACCTGTTCCCTGCGGTGGTGAAGAACGTGGCCTGTAAGAACATCGAGGTGAGCACCAGCTGCCGCGCATCTCCAACCCCAACCCAGACTAAACTCACATGGGCAGAGGGCAGGGAGGGAAACTGCTCAGCCCTTGGGGGCCTGACCTGTTCGAGCTGTCTCTGATCCAGTGACACTGTCTGTATGTCTCTGAATTGGATGTGAGTCAGGGCAGAGGACCGGGGTCGGCTGCTGACCCCCTCAGCCACAGCTGCAGGGACTGGATGGTGACAGCGCCCTGGGAGGTGAAGGCACCACCCCACTTGCAACCTGCTGAGACACGTGCTCTCCCTTAGGTGAAGAAGCTGGTCTACGTGTATCTGGTCCGATATGCTGAGGAGCAGCAAGACCTGGCCCTGTTGTCCATCTCTACCTTCCAGCGTGGCCTAAAGGTCAGAGGTCTGCATGGGGCCTGGGGCTCACTGGAACTGCAGGGGAGGCATGGGCCCAGGCAGGGCCATGAACATCGTACAGGCTCCAGCAATCTCTTCCTACTTGGAAAAGTTGGGAAGTTCAGGTTCAGAGGAGAGGAAAGGACTAGTGAGACCTGAGGGTAGAGACCAGGATTAGAAAAAGCTTGAGATGTGTACCACGTCACTTCACCTGAGGTTCTGGGGTTGAAGCTTGGTCTTGATTCAGTTTCTCTGGCTAAAACTGGATAGCAGACTGGATAATTTGTAAAGGAGTAAGGTTTATTCATCTCACAGTCCTGGAACCTGGAAGGTCCAAGGCCAGGAGGGGCCACATCTGGTGAGCGCGTTTGTGCTCTGCAGAGTCCCTAGGTGGTGCAGGGTGTCACATGAGGAGAGGGACACACAAGAGACAGAGCCACAGAGTCTCCTGCTGTACGAGGCATTTGAGCCCCTGACAGTGGAGACTTTTAGTCCTCACCTACTGACAAAAGGATCTGAATTGCAACCCATGCCAGGCACATGTCAGTCCCCTGGGGAGAATTCTGGTGACAGTCTCGGCAGCCACAGGTTCTCTTGGTCCTGGTGCCTATAGAGATCGGTGACTTGAAGAACCTTTTGTACCTGCAACCTGCCGGGGAGGGCAGAGGTTTTGCTGAGAGCCAGTGAAAAGAAAACCAAGTTCCCCGTGCAAGAGATCACAGGAGGCTGGCTGCTGAGATCACTGCACAACACACATACACACACAAACACACATATACACACACACACATACACACACACACACATAACACACACACAAACACACATATACACACACATACACACAAACACACATATACACACACATACACACACATACACACACACATACACACACATATACACACAAACACACATATGCACACACATACACATACACACACATACACACACATATACACACACAAACACACATATACACACACATATACACACACATACACACACAAACACACATATACACACACATACACACACACATACACACACATATACACACACACATACACACACATATACACACACAAACACACATATACACACACACACACATACACATACACATATACACACAAACAAACATACACATACACATTCTCCAGCTGAGAATCAGGGAACATGTTTTCCTTGAGTGCTCCAGCACTCCTGTTTTCTGCCATTCTGCAGGATTAGTTGCTGTGTGCCACCACTGTGGGAAGACAGGGCTAAACTCTGAGATTAAATAGGGAGTGCATGCTGTTACCAGGGATGCCGTCAGGAAGGAAAAGCCTACACCTGGGTTTTAAATACTGGAGAAGAAGGGCGACCTTTGACTGGCTACTCGGGGAAGAGGTATGGGCAGGTGCACTCTGGAGAAGGGTAGCGTGCGTTTTGGGCAGGCATAGACAGACACTGGCTCTCAAATGATGGCTGTTTGAGAGGCTTTGGAAGTTCTGGCATTTTCTGTTTTCCGAAACAAAGCTGCTTCTCCCTGCCACACTTACTTGTGTGTTGGGTTTGGGCAGAGCCAAGAGCTGGTGCCCCAAGCGTGTGACAGAACTTCCCCTGGTGAGATGCAGCACACACTTGTACTCACTCCAGAGAGGGAGTCCACAGCGGACCACGTACAGGCGCCACCAGTGTCCAGTTGGGTTAGCTAGAGAGTGTACTGGAGTCACTCATAGAGGCAGACATGACTCAGACAGCAGCATCACCAAGGCTGGGAGCCCAGTGCACACCCCACAGTCTGCAGGCAGCTCAGCTGGTGTCTGCTTCTCCCAGGCAGCTGGTCTGGTCTGAGTCTTTGCAGTGCAGCTCCATTTAACCCAGTGGTTCTCACCCTTCCCAACGCTGCGACCCTTTAACACAGCCCCTCATGCTGTGGTGACCCCAACCATAAAATTATTTTCATTGCTACTTCATAACTGTAACTTTGCTTCTGTTATGAATCATAATGTAAATATCTGATATGGTCTTGGGCCACCTACGGGTTGAGAACCTCTGACTTAGTCTGAGGAGCCTCAGCTGTGTTACTCTGGCAGGAATGGGCCTAGTGAAGTCAGTTTCAGGGTCTTCTTGAAATTGTGGAGCTTCCCTGCAGGGTGGAATGTTTCTATCTCAGAGGAAACTTACAGGACACCAGGGTAGCCCTGGGTCAGGAGGCAGGAAAGCCAGACGGTGGTAGTGGACAGGATCAGTGATTCCCAAAGGTGCGTGGTCTTCCCAGCCGGGACCCCATGGCCTCTGAAGCCTGACTCTGCTCTGCCCTTAGGATCCGAACCAGCTGATCCGTGCCAGCGCGCTCCGAGTCCTCTCCAGCATCCGCGTGCCCATCATCGTTCCCATCATGATGCTGGCCATCAAGGAGGCCGCCTCGGACATGTCGCCCTACGTTCGGAAGACAGCTGCTCACGCCATCCCCAAACTCTACAGGTGTGCCCTAGCGTGGCCCGTTGTTCCTAAGCCCCAGCCCACACCCTGCCTCAGTCTTGCAGGCTGCTACTCACCTGGGGTAAGGCAGTTTAGGGATCTGACAAATGCAGGCCAAAGGTGGGGCTCACATCCCTTGATGAGGGGTGTGGGGGGGCAGCAGGCGGTGAGCCTGGGGACAGGAAGGGACGCGTTCCCGCCACCGTTTCTCCCTCAGTTTGGACTCTGATCAGAAGGACCAGCTGATAGAAGTCATTGAGAAGCTTCTGGCAGACAAGACCACGGTGAGTGCATTATGGGAAGACGGGACAGTGGGAATGGGGCAGACAGACGCGGTCTGAGTTCCTGCCTTCCCTCCTGCTCTCCCCAGCTGGTGGCAGGCAGCGTGGTGATGGCCTTCGAGGAGGTCTGTCCCGAGCGCATCGACCTGATCCACAAGAACTACCGGAAGCTGTGCAACCTGCTCATCGACGTGGAGGAGTGGGGCCAGGTGGTGATCATCAGCATGCTCACGCGCTACGCGCGCACGCAGTTCCTGAGCCCCACGCAGAACGTGAGCGCGAGGCTCGAGTCCCGGGGAGGGGGGGCCGCCCGGGGAGGGCGCCCACGGGCCCGCTGTCCCTTCCAGGAGTCCCTGCTGGAGGAGAACCCGGAGAAGGCCTTCTACGGCTCGGAGGAGGACGAGGCCAAAGGCGCCGGCGCGGAGGAGGCGGCCGCCGCGCTGCCCGCCCGGAAGCCCTACGTCATGGACCCGGACCACCGGCTGCTGCTGCGCAACACCAAGCCCCTGCTGCAGAGCCGCAGCGCCGCGGTGGTCATGGCGGTGGCGCAGCTCTACTTCCACCTGGCGCCCAAGGCGGAGGTGGGCGTCATCGCCAAGGCGCTGGTGCGCCTGCTGCGCAGCCACAGGTGCGGGACCCCCATCGCCTCCCCCACCACCCCCGGTCCCAACGATGGGTCCAGAACCTCTGCCCTTCTCTCCGCAGTGAGGTGCAGTACGTGGTGCTCCAGAACGTGGCCACTATGTCCATCAAGCGCCGGGTGAGCACGCGTCCGAGGCCTGTTCTGGCTCCTGTGGGCTCTGGGAGCTGCTGGGACAGGTTGGGAGTATCGAAGGCCAGGGAACTCGGGTGGGATGAAGAGGGCTGCAGGGGAGATGGGGGAATTGCCCTGTGTGCGGGTGTACAATTCCAAGACCCCAAAGGCAAACCAGGAGCAGGGTCTGGACCCTGAAGGGGCCGCTGAGGGAGGATGCCCGATGAAGAAAGAGTAAGCCAGGTTAAGATCGACAGGAACTCCAGTGAGGAGGCCGGTGTTGCGGCTGAGGATCGCCGGCCTGCGCTGGGAGAGGCAGGCGTCTGAAGAGGCAGGGATAGGGCTGTGGCGAGACCACCAGGAACGCTCTCTCTTGCCAGGGTATGTTTGAACCCTACCTGAAGAGCTTCTACATTAGGTCCACGGATCCCACCCAGATCAAGATCCTGAAGGTGAGTGCAGGGCAGTGTGCATGACCTCTGACCCCTGCTCACCTGGCTGAGCAGCTGGGTTAGCTGACACTGGCCACATTGGTGCCTGCCTCTTTCTGGAGCAGAGCACGTCTCTAGGCTGCAGGTGTTTGCTCAGGTGGTGGGAACTGTCTCTGGCTTGTGTCATGTGACAATTTTTTTCTGGGGCGATGCAGTACATGTGCACTTACCACAGATAAGGATCCCACAACAGACCAAAGAACAGAAACCACAAGAGTCCAACTTGATGAACCAACGAGTTTTACTGGGGCTACTTACAAGGGTACGGGTGAGGGTCGCTTACAGGAGCTGACCAGGCCACACCCCAGCATGGGCGGCAGCTCAAAAGTGGGAAACCCCAGAGCACACTGCACAGCCTGCAGGCTGGTCTAACCCTCTTCCAGGCAGCGCGGCTTCTGGCAGTCTGAGAGGGACTCAGCTTGTATTGCTTACTCTAGAAGGGAAAGACCGACAGAGCCTGGTTGGTTTCAGGGACTTCCTGGAGCTGATGTCAGTTGATTCCCTCCTGCTTAAGGAGCTTCCTGCAGGATGGAATATTTCAGTCTTGGAGGAAACTGTTACAACAGCTTGGCATGCCCCAGACATGTTCCGGAATAACCTAGTTTTCACAGTCACCCCCAGAAGTGTGTAGTGCTTCCATCTCATGTTTTAAAGACTGTAGTCTCAGGAGGAGATGTCACTACTGCGGAGTCATCGAGGCCGTTTGGAGGGCTGTGCTTGCCTCCCCACTTGTTTTCGGTCTGTCACATCCCTGCCCCTTCAGACTTTCCGGCACATACGCACCAGCAGGAAGTGCTGAGAGCTGTGCTTCCCTCCGTTCCCCATTCTGTCGGTATTGAGCAACGTCACTGGGCAGTGCCTAACTTCCTCACTTGACGGCACATCAGCTACTGCCTCTGTTACCAGATCTAGGGACTCAAGGTCTGGGGATGCACAAGGCCCTGATTTTGATCCCCAGCACCCCATAAACAGGATGGGGTAGTGCATGCCTGTAATCTTACCATTTGGGGTAGAAGTAGAAGGGTTCAAGATCTTTCTTGGCCACATATTGACTTCAAGACCGAATTGGGCTGCTTTAGACACGTTTTCAAAATAAAACAACAACACAACAAACATGTCTAAAGGTTCAGAGTGAAATAAATAAGTCAGAGGCCCTGCTTTTATCGAGCTTATAGTCTTGTTGGGGGCAGGAAGAGGCATTAAGCAGCTAATTCCAAGACAAATATAAAAATCCATCTGTGAAGGGTGCAGAGAGGTGTAACTCGGGGTCGTCAGGCCTGGAGAGGTGTCTCCACTGTTACGAGTGCTGGCTGTTCTTCCAGAGGACCAGGTTCCATTCCCATCACCCTGTGAGGGCGCATGACCGCCTGTAACTCTGATTCCAGGAATCCAGTGCTCACTTCTGGCCTCTGCATGTACTGCATGCACATGGTGCATAAACATACACTGAAAATAAATTTAAAAAAATTTTAAATTAGAAGAGGGCCACCATCATTTGGACCAAGGAAGCTTCCTCGAGAAGATGGAGTCTGAGCCGAGGCCTGATAGACGAGTGTGAATCACTGCATAAATGCAGGATCTGTAGTGGGAAGAGCAGAGATCCTGAGACAGGAAGAGTGGGCAGGGCTTGCAGAGACCCACAGACTTGGTTTCTATCCTTAAAGGAATGGTTTTCTGGGAGGCAGGGAGTGACATGGCCACATTTGACCTGTGCTTTGGCAGGGACTTTATTGAGGAGGCACACCGCTCCTCGTGAGCCTGGAAGGTTTGCCATCTGCCATTTCCACACCACTAGAAGCAGGTGCAGAACTGCCCTGTAGAGTCTGAATGAAAGCCCAGAGAACTGTTGGCCACACTGGCCACTTTCTGCCTCTCTGCTCCTCCCTACAGCTGGAGGTGCTGACCAACCTGGCCAATGAGACCAACATCCCCACGGTTCTACGGGAATTCCAGGTACAGGCCACGGCTGACCTCCAGCCAGAGGCGCCAGGAGAGGCGCCCCACAGATCCTTCTACTAGTGGAGGTGCCCCATTGCTTTCATCCTCTGCAAGAGCCCAAAGCTGGAGGAACTGTTCCCTCAGGTCCCCCTTTCAGTGCCTTCTGTTGCCTTCGGGCTAAGGAAGCCCTGGACGTAGTTTGGAGATGTCATACTCCCTCAAAAATTACTCTCTCATGACGACTTGTGAAGTGGGCCCACAGTCTGAGTCTTCTTGAAGGTCACCCTTAAGCCCTTCACTGTGGGGTTACCACTTACTGGGTGCACTGTCGTGATGTCCTGCAGACCTACATCCGCAGCATGGACAAAGACTTCGTGGCGGCCACCATTCAGGCGATCGGCCGATGCGCGACGAACATAGGCCGTGTCCGTGACACCTGCCTCAATGGCCTGGTGCAGCTCCTGTCCAACCGTGACGGTCAGTGCTTGTCTGGAGAGGTGTCCGACCTTGGCGGTGCATGTGTGCCTGCGTGTCTGACCCTGCTGGCTGGTGTCCCCTTGGGTGTCTAGGCGCAACGCAGATCTGTTGTTTCTCGGCTTCAGTTAGCGTCTGGGGGTTGCCGCACCAGGAGGGCTGCTTAAGAAGTGCAGGGGCTGAGGAAGACGATGCCCAAGGGCATTGCAGGAGTGGCTGTCCACCTGGGCGTGGCCATCTGACTGCTCTGGGGCTTCTGTTCTCTTTCTCATCCCCTAGAGCTTGTGGTGGCAGAGTCCGTGGTGGTCATTAAGAAGCTGCTGCAGATGCAGCCAGCCCAGCATGGCGAGATCATCAAACACTTGGCGAAGCTCACAGATAACATCCAGGTGAGGGAGCAACTCCATGTTCCCAGCCCCAACACGGTCCCCATGTTTTCTTCTTAAAGATTTAGTTTACTTTACATTATGTACGTGTGTGCAGTGGGCGTGAGCACCAATGTGTCTGCAGAGGCCGGGCATCAGATCTGGAGCTAGAGCTACAGGCATTGTGAGCTACCCACTGTGGGCGCTGGGAACTGAACTTGGGTCATCAGCAGGATGGCAAGTGCTCTTAACTTCTGAGCCATCTCTCTAGTCTGTCCCCATGACCATAAGACCCTGTAACTGAGTGAGCCATCTCTCTAGTCTGTCCCCATGACCATAAGACCCTGTAACTGAGTGAGCCATCTCTCTAGTCTGTCCCCATGACCATAAGACCCTGTAACTGAGTGAGCCATCTCTCTAGTCTGTCCCCATGACCATAAGACCCTGTAACTGAGTGTGCCATCTCTCTAGTCTGTCCCCATGACCATAAGACCCTGTAACTGTGTGTGCCATGACCATCTCTCTAGCTCTCAGCCCATGACTTTAAGACCTTGTAACTGAGTGCTTTAGCATCACCCAACCAACTTCTAAATGGGTGTTGGAAGTTCTTCAGCAAAGGAGGGACGAGAGGGACTGTGTGACCGCTGCCCAGGGCTCCCCCACAGAGCCCTGCAGCTTCAGCCACAACTCTATTTCCCACCAAGGCTCCCACTAAGGATGGCTGACTGCTTAATCCTTTGCTGTGCTATTGCATTGCTGAGCTGAAATATTCCTAAGTGCCATTACTGGAGATTCAGGAAGAGGGCATGGCCGTCCAGCAGTAAATCTAGAAAGCCATGGCTGACTTTAGGGCTTGGCAGCTTCGCCCGTGATAATGAAGCCATGGGGAGAGTGCGGTTTATGAAAGGCCCACCTTGTGATCTGTTCTACCGCTCTGTAAGGCAGCAGGCCAGTGCAGAGAACAGCCATTCCCTGGGTGGTCCATCCCACGCACACTAGCGTGTTTCCTCTAGCCCTGATGCCTGTCCATAACCACAGGTACCCATGGCGCGAGCCAGCATCCTCTGGCTCATTGGGGAGTACTGTGAGCATGTGCCCAAGATTGCCCCTGATGTCCTGAGAAAGATGGCCAAGTCGTTCACAGCAGAGGAGGACATTGTAAAGCTGCAGGTCATCAACCTGGCAGCCAAGCTCTACCTGACCAACTCAAAGCAGGTGAGGCGTGAGCGACATCCCCACCAGCGTCCTCCAGACACCAAAAGCCGCCCCTGGCAGCAGTCTTTTGACCCTTCCCAGCAGGCCTGAACTCTTCTGAAAAGGTATATCAGGACAGGTGGCTAGTCTTCCCAAGTAACCAGTGCCACCCCAGTGTCCAGAGCTACCCTTGAGACTCTAGTGGCATCACCATTGAAGAGAGTCTTGTGAGGCTGTATTCATGTCTTGAAGTGTCCTTATCTGTCGTCTTTGGAACATGGGCTGTTGAGTGCTCACACTGGTAGAGCGGAGCGAGGGGCGGGCAGTGCTGGTGTTGACGGGAGAGCGTGCGCTCCAGGGGACATGAGTTGTACCTCTTCCCAAAGCCTGGTGATGCCTGGCCCATCTGTGCCAGGGTCAAGGGTCAAGGCTACAATACAGCCTGAGTGGTGTGGGTGATGCTGTGGCAAATAAGATGCCATGGTTCAAACAAGCTGGAGCATCAGGGCGCTTAGAGCCTCTGGGTATCCTGTGTTCTCAGGGTGGCCTCAGGGAGGTCTAGGAATAAGGCATAATGTCCAGAACTCCGAGGATCTGGGAATTCCAGACAAGGAGTTCAACGCTGGGATTGGCAAGCTGCTGCCCACAGACTTAGCTTGGTCCGTGCCTTGTTTTTACAAATGTTTTGATTGGAACACACTCATTTACATATCACAGACAGGCATTTCTGTGCTGCAGTGGCAGAGTTGACCACTTGAAACAGTACACATGGCCCACAAACCCTACAACTCTTCTGTCCTTTACGGAAAACATTTGCAGATCCTTGAAGCAAAATATCTGGATGAATGGGTCAGGCCTAAGTAAAGTTACAGCCTGGGACTGCCGTGTGCCCTGCAGGGGGCTCTCTTGCCATCCTACGGCAGCCTTGCTGTTTTCTGAGTCTTTGATTCATAGTGCCTGGCTTGAGCTCAGGGACTTGAGCTGGGAAGGGCTGAAGGGCTGGGTGAGCTGGGAAGGGCTGAAGGGCTGGGCCGCGTGCCAGGACTCCTGTCAGGAGTCAGGGAAGAGGCAGCAGCTACAGGGTCTGTGAGTGTCAGTGTTGCAGGGGATCGGCCTGGGAGAGCGAGCAGCACGCGGAAGCAAGCGTCTGCGTGCTGTTGGATCTGGGGTGGAGAAAGGAGCACTTGGGAAACATACAGCAGGACTTGAGGGTGGAGCCTGGCGATAAGTACGTGCCAACCGCGCATGGAGCTCTGCCGCTCTGAGTTCAATTCCCGGCGCTCAAAGGAAACAAAAGGAAGCAGCATGATCAGTGCCACAGCAGTGAGGAGTCTGACACGCCCGGACCGAGGCCGGGTCCTGAGGCCACTGGGATTCTATAAGTGTGGGCCTGCCCACGGGCTGTCGTCACTGCCGTGGTGGGTGGTGACAACTGACTTCTTTATTGGCTCCCATGTTCACAGTGGCCAGTCAGGGACTCAAGCTGGGAGGCAGGACCTCCAAGTGGAGCTCTTAACAACCATCGCTGTTAGCTACGTGTACTCTTGTTCATTCGTTCATTCATTCATTCGTCCACAGGAGTTGTGATGTCACTTGTTAACCCTTTAAGCTTCCTTAGCTTCAGCGTAGATTACCAGCAATTAGCGGCTTAAGACAACGCAGACATTGTCTTCGTGTTTCGATGGCTCAAGAACCTGGTGTGACTCAGTTGGGTCATATGCAAGACTGTCCTCGGAGTACAGGCCAAGGCTGGGTTTTCACCTGAGGCTTTGCTGAGGGGAGGGTTCCTCCCCAGCTCCACTGATGCCAGCGTTGCTTGTGGCTACAGACTGCCAGCTGGGACTAATCCCAGGTCTTGGAGGCTGACTTTAGCTCCTTGCATGTGAGCCTCCCGACGTGACCACTTAATTTTTCTAAGCCACAGGGACAGACTCTCTCGAGCCTTTGTACCAGCAGCACAGGCTTCTGTTCCCATCTCCTTCACCACGTTCCGAAGCCTCTGGCCTTGCTCACGCCAAGGCAGGGGACTACACAAAGTACAAGCACCGGGGAGCAGGGATGGGCTTTAAGTTCTAGATTCTAGACTTCATATAGTGTTGAGTTGAAGGTGTGCTTTAACATTTTTTTGAATAGTCAGCGTGGGTGCAAGTGTGCAGGAGTGTTGGCATGTTGAGAGTGCCCTGAAGTGTTCTTCCCTGGCAGCTGAACCCCTTGGTCAGGAGATTTTGTATACTGATACTTGGCTCACCAGCTCTCTTGAACAGCCTCTAATTTAAAAAGAAATAATGTGTTTATTTTATGTGCATGAGTGTGTGCATGTATGTGTTGTGTGGGGGTGTGTGTGTGTGTGTGTGTGTGTGTGTGCGCGTGCGTGTACTTGTATGTGTACAATACACATGAAGGAGCCCATGGAAGTCAGAAGAGGGCATCTCATCCCCTGCAACTTGAGTTAGAAATGGTTGCAAGCTCACGTGTAAGTGCTGGGAATTGAACACAGGTCTCTGGAAAAGCAGCCAATGCCCTCAACCTCTGAGCCACTTCTTCAGCCACAACAGCCTGCACTGTGGCTAGGCGAGGGTTCTAGGTAGAGCTCCGACACTGCAAGTGTGAAGAACGGCTCTTCAGCGTGAGCAAGGCTATGGATTACTGCGGGCAGTGCTGCAATGCGGCGGTGCACAGGCCAGCCCCTTATCCGGTTGCTGGGTGGGACAGACCTGTGGACAGATGGATCCAGTCCTTAGGGATTCTTTCTAGACTGGGGCAAGGGACGGACAGGGTCTGTGGCTGGCCTCCTGGAAGGCTGTGGAAGACGACTGTCCTAAAGGGGGGGATGGGGCCAGATGTGCATCTCAGGCGTCAGATGGTCAGAGGGGAAGGCAAGCCTGTGGTGAATCCATCGCTGTGGCACCCTGTGCACCGTCCTGGGAGATTCTGGGGTTAGAATCGCGGTGCTATACTGAAGGGACTGACTGAATGTGAGGCGTCAGAGGCCACGGAGGGCACAGTGCCGAGAAAAGTGGAGTCACGGGCGTCCCTAAAGTCCGTGGGGCGGTTCTGCCACAGCCGCGGCTCTGGGCCAGCACCCAGAAATCTCTGCCCCTCTCCTGTATCTGCCTGATGGCCAGCTAGCCGCGCCCAAGGTTGGATGTGATGTTATGTCATCACAAGTCTTCGAGAGCCCAGCGTCGCCCCAAGCTCTGTGGGTGCTCTGGTGTTAGCTGTCTGGTGGTTTTGATCTTGGTTACAGGAGGGAGACAGAGAGATCTAGGTCATAGGGCAGAGGCGATGGCAGGGAAGGGTCAGGGGTCTGTGGTCCAGACCCGAGCACAGTACCTATGGGCTCCTCAACGCTGAAGAAGCAGGTTCCCAGTTCCACTTCTCTTCAGCGTGAGCCAATAGTTCCTGCCACTCAGGATTGTGGAGATGGCAGGGAGTGGGGGACGCCTGGGAGGGAGGGGGGATGCCGGGGGGGGGTACGCCCGGCAGGGAGAAGGGGGAACACCCAGGAGGGAGAGGGGGACACCTGGCATAGAGTGGGGGACATCTGGGAGGGAGAGGGGGAGGGAAAGGGGGATGTCTGGGAAGGAGAAGGGGAGAGAGAGGGGGAGGGAGTGGGGGAGGGAGAGTGGGACGTCTGGCATGGAGCTGAGCTCCAGAAAGCCCTTCATAAATGAGGCTCCAGCACTGTGTCGTGTGAAGGCGCTTAGACTAGGCCAAGGCTGGGGCACAGCTGCTCCACTGCAGACCGCGAGCTCGATGTGACATCAGCAAACCTCAGTTGGTCTGGTTAGAATCTTCTAGGGGACAACAGGCTGGAATCTTTGAGACCCCATAGGCTGCTCAGGATCTGCTCTGTGGTTGATAGTTCCTCTCCAAGGGCCCTTGATGACTCCTCCTTACTGTCTTGATTCTGGGGGTGATGGACCTGGAAGCCACCGTGTTCTAGCCCTCCACTAACCCTGCTGTGCCAAGAAAATCGGTTGGCTGGCCTGGGTCAGTAGGACCAGAAGTTAGAGGAAGAATGGGATCCAGGACTAAGGGAGGAGAGACAACGTGGCATGCTGGCACGAGGCAGTTGTGACAGTTGCGGGCAGAAGCCCGAGCCAGAAAGCTGAAACTTAGAGCCTGCGACTAGGGCACTGGGAGGAAAGCTGAGGGTGGGCATGAGCAGGAGGCGACTCTGCTCCGATGTGTTGGCTGAACACCGGTCCAAGTCTGGATCCCACACTCGGCTGGCTGCAGAGCTGCCTTCTCTCCTCTCCTCAGACCAAACTCCTGACCCAGTATGTGCTGAGTCTGGCCAAGTATGACCAGAACTATGATATCCGCGATCGAGCCCGCTTCACCCGGCAGCTTATTGTTCCTTCAGAGCAGGGGGGAGCCCTCAGCCGCCATGCCAAGAAGCTCTTCCTGGCCCCTAAGCCAGCCCCTATCTTGGAGTCCTCCTTCAAAGGTGAGAGTAGGAGTCAGGGTAGCCTCCTGAAAGAGAGGGCAGGAAGTGGCCAGGCCTGGGGTCCAGGCTGCAGCCTTGGCACCAAGCTAGGCACCAAGCTTCCGTGGGTAAACTGGTCTACCCTCTGCCCCTTCAGTCTACACACCACTGCATGCTGGTTCTGCCTCACCCGAGTGTCGGCTCTCCTGTTACATGGGGCTTTAGATTCTCTCCCTTTCCTAGGTACCTCTCCCACCACTCCTCTGAGCAGGCTTTGGGCTGGGATTCTATAGCAAGACATTAAATACCAAGGTCCCGGGAAGGAGGTAGTAAGACCACATGCAGAAGACAGGGACGTATTTTCAGCAGTGCTGAGAGTGCAGGGTGGCACTTGAAGCCAACCCGAGCTCGGTCACCAGGCTCTTGGCTTCTGCTCATAGCTGTGGCTGGGAGGGGAGGTTGCTTCAGCTGCCTCAGTGGCCCTGGGAACCAAAGCCAGGGCCTCCCCAGGAGAGGAGCTTCCCGCACAGAGCCGGGCTTTCATAGTACTTCTGCATTTTTCTCCCCCGAGGCTCAGGGGTTGAGGTAGGACAGTGACGAGAATCTCTGAGGATGCAGGCAGCCCTGAAGCCATCCCCATCACGTCTCCGTGCCACCTTCCTGTGTCACCCCGACTCTCTCCCACTCTGTTCCTGGTTGCTTGTCTCTCCCCATGACTCTAGAGACCCACCAGACCGTCTCCTCCCCCTTGGCTAGCCTGGCCAGCCTCTTCTCCACCTTCTCCCATGTTAGCTTGGCTGTGCCCAAGAGGAGAGCCACGTTCAGCCCCCCAAGACACCTGAGCAGATAGGCTGGCGGGATCTGACTCTGGAGTCTTCCCGTAACACCTTGTCCCCATTCTTCAGTCTCTGATTTGGCCTGACTAGAAGCTTTTTCTCCCAGCATGCAGGCCTGAGTGTGTGTTCAAGGCACAGGAGCACCAGGGGGTTACCTCTCTCTCTCCCTTGCCCAGCCAGGGACTGGCCACTGAACCAGCACCCAGCCCCACCCAGGAAGCACCCTGCCCCACCCAGGAAGCACCCTGCCCCAATCACCGTTCACAGCACGACTGGCCTAACTTCTAACCCTGTCTTCAGATCGCGACCACTTCCAGCTGGGCTCACTGTCCCACCTGCTCAATGCCAAGGCCACAGGCTACCAGGAGCTCCCAGACTGGCCAGAGGAAGCCCCGGACCCATCTGTGCGCAATGTGGAGGTCAGCAGCTTTGCCAAGCGCGTGTGCGAGTGTGCACGTATGCGTGTGCGCCTTGGGTGAGGAGAGCAGCCGGGAGCCCTGGCAGTGCTGTCCAGTCCTCCTGACGCCCTCCCCACACACAGGAAGAAGACTTCTCCCTTATTGAGACGCACGTGGGCCTGTTGGGCGAATACACCGAGGTCCCCTCTGTGTGCCGTGTGCCCACCTTCCCTCCCTGTGTGCTGGGTGCCCTCTCCCTGTGGCCTCTCCTCCCCTTGTTCCCTTTGGGGTCAGGCCCAAGAAGGGCGCCAAGCGATGCAGTGATGGCACAAAGGCCTGCTCTTCCCTTCCCTCCTCCTCCACGAGGAAATGACCCCACTCGTGACAACCGCAGGTGCCTGAGTGGACCAAGTGTTCAAATCGGGAGAAGAGGAAGGAGAAGGAGAAGCCTTTCTACTCTGACTCCGAGGGGGACTCTGGCCCCACTGAGTCTGCAGACAGCGGTGAGCAGAGGGGCGGAGCTATGGCCCTGGCCAGCGTGTGCCTGTGTGACTGAGCGGGCTCTCTGTGTGCTCTCTGTGTGCATTTATATGGTCAGCAACCAAGGCGTGCACTTGCTTATGAGTCACAGCCTGTGTAAAAGCACTCGTCCATTCTCAGATGTGTGTGCTGTGCACATGGCACGTCTTGTGTAGGTCCTTCCGTGTTTCTGAAGTCTTTGTTGGCATCCAGGGTTGGAGCAGGTCAGATGGAGTTGAAGCTTCAGTTGAATCTGGAGCTGGGAACCCAAACAACTCCCCCAGACCCAGAAAGGCCTCCACGTGAAGTGTGAAGGGTGGGGTCACGTTCAGTGGGAGAAATATCTGACACATTTTCTCCTCAGAGCCGGAGTCTGAGAGCGAGTCGGAGACTAAGAGCAGCAGCGAGAGCAGCTCTGGGGACTCGAGCAGTGAATCAGACAACGACGAGGAGGAGGAAGAGAAAGGAAGCGAGAGGTAGAGGGGCTCGGGGGTCTGTTCTGGAACAGAAACAGCCAGTCTTACAGGAGGCCTCGAGCATCCCACGAGGTGGTGGGGCCTGTGTACCCACTGGGTCATCTGAGTCTAAGAGGTCTTGAGACCTCATGGGACCAGGGGCTAGGGCCTGAGGTGGCAGCAGAAAGCTCAGGGCTCTTCCGGGGCCAAGTAGAAGCTAGACTATAGACTCAGCTGACCTGGGTCTCCACTCCTACCTCCACTGTTCAGGGCTTCCCCTGTTCTGTGAGTCACGGCAGGGTGTCTAGGCTGCACCCTGTTCTGTGAGTCACGGCGGGGTGTCTAGGCTGGACCTTTGCCTCTCATTCCCACTCCCCTCCAGTGAGCAGAGTGAGGAGGGAGGCGAGAAGATGACGAAGAAGAAGGTGCCTGAGGCCCAGAGAGAAGGCTCCTCATCAGAGGAGGACAGCGATTCCAGCAGCAGCTCCTCAGAGTCTGACGTGTCCGAGGGTGAACCTGCCTCCTGGAGGAAGAAGACAGTAAGAGGGTCCTTTCCAGACATCTGCCCGCCATTCAGAAGGCCATGGGTCTCCCACCACCCTGAGAAGGCCAGTGCTCATCTTCCTCACACCCCTTCCCCTTTCTCTCTTTCAGCCGCCCAGCAGCAAACGCGCCCCCGCAACCAAGGAGATCTCCCTGCTTGACCTGGAGGACTGTGAGTTTGGACGGCCTGGTAGAAGGGAGCCAGGAGTGTGACTTAGGAGGCGCCCTGGCGGCCCCAGGCCAGGTTCCTGAGGTCTGGGCTTAGGCTCTGTCCTGGGTCAACTGAGTTTCCAGGCTGCTCTGTGTGTATGCAGATGTGTGTGTGTGTGTACGTGGATGAGTGTGTATGTGTACGTGTGTGTATGTGTGAGTGTAAGTTGTATGAGTGTGTGCATGTGTATGTGTGTGTTGAGTGTGTCAATGTGTGCAAATATGAAAGTGTGTTGTGTGTATGTGTGTGAATGTGTATGTGCATGAGTGTATTGTGTAAGTTGTACAAGTGTGTGCGTGTGTGTTGAGTGTGTGTGTATGTGAGTGTATGTATTGTGTGTGTGTGTGTGTGTGTGTGTGAGAGAGAGGGGTGGGGGGTGGGGTGGAGGAGGGAGGGTCGCTGTCCACGGTGCTGAATTCTGCTCCTTGAGCCCTGGCCGCCTCTCAGCTCCAGCCATTTCCTCCTCACTAGTCATCTCTCTCCCCTCCTCTCCCAGTCACCCCTCCTAGTGTCCAGCCTGTGTCTCCTCCCATGGTTGTGTCCACCAGTCTGGCTGCGGACCTGGAAGGCCTGACACTCACAGACTCCTCTCTGGTGCCTTCGGTGAGCTCCGTGCCGTTTCCTGTGCTGTGGGTCTGTGTGGGAGGTGGCGTGATGACTGGGATCCCGTTAAATCCGTTAGACCCAGGTTTTTCCGGATGGCCCTAGTAAGACAAGGTTGGGACTGGCTGCCCTTGGCCTTATTTCTGCACTTCTCTCCTCTCCCTCTCGAGCTGCTGAGTCCCGTGTCCAGCGTGGGAAGGCAGGAGCTGCTGCACCGGGTGGCTGGAGAGGGCTGGCCGTGGATTACGCCTTCAGCCGCCAGCCTTTCTCTGGGGATCCCCACATGGTGTCAGTGCACATCTACTTCTCCAACAACTCCGAGACGCCCATCAAGGGGCTGCACGTGGGCACTCTCAAGCTGCCTGCTGGCATCAGCATCCAAGCATTCCCTGAAATTGGTACCGAGGGCCTTGGGTAGGGTAGAGGAGGAGGGCCCCGGGCAGAGTCAGTCTCTCTGTGTAGTTGCTGATACCCTCTTGGGGTCAAGCCAGGTATCCTGCTATGGAGAACCAGGTAGCATCTAACATGGTACACCTTGTCCACACGTTAGACAGACGGACTAGGAAACAAGCAAGCTCATACTAGGGCAGGTGGTCCCTCCGTAGGTTTGAGAGTAGGTGAGGGAAAGTACTTGGGCTTCAGGGGGAAGCCGAGGACAGTCTCCAGGGGCCCAAGAATCCAAAGGGCTGGGGGCTGGGACAGTCCTGGTCTTCCTGCCCCTCACTGTCACCCTTATGTCACCCAGAGTCGCTGGCACCTGGAGAATCCACTACCGCTGTGATGGGCATTAACTTCTGTGACTCAACCCAGGCAGCCAACTTCCAGCTGTGGTGTGTACCCAGCTCACATAACGGTGAGGGTGGGGTGGAGAGGCCTGGGGCCTGAGAGAGCCAGTGCGAGAGGGCAAGGCAGGCGGGGCTGCATGGAGACCCATGGGGTTCCCAGCCCCAGGCCTGACCTTACTCTCCAGCTTCGAGGTAAGATGGGAATGAGGGAGTGGACGCTGGCCTCATTTCTGCTCCCGTCTCCTTTGCTCTTCCCAGCACCCAAACCCGACAGTTCTATGTCTCCATTCAGCCACCTGTCGGGGAGCTGATGGCCCCCGTGTTCATGAGTGAGAATGAGTTCAAGAAGGAGCAGGGTGAGTGCTCCCTGTGGTGGACTGGAGGAGCCCAGCCAGACCCACCAGGGCAGGCCTGTGGGAGCCTCAGCCCTTTAGACTGAGGTCTTCACAAAGACTGGGGCCTACAGTGAGGCTTGGGAAAGTTTGCACACAGCCCAGGCCCACATGCAGAGGTGTGGTACAAGTGGCTTGCTTGTTCTAGTTCCTAGGAGCCCTGAGTGCTAAGCTAAAGGCTTCCGGTCCTGGAATTTACCGGGGGCAGGGGGGTACTAGGTTGCATTTTCTGGCAGTGGAAGAGTCAGGTAAGGCAGGGGAAAGGCTCTGTCCTCTGCTTCAGAAAGTACAGCCTGGCAACACTCACAGTTACGGGTGGAAAAGCTTGCAGAAGGGAAAAGAGGTTGCCCCATACCAGGGGAGGGGCAGACGGCTTCACAGAGTCCCTACTGGGGGGAGGGGCACAGGGCTTCACAGAGCCCCGGCCTTAACTTCTGGGGGTGTGGGGTAAACACTGTGGCTGGTAAGCAAGGCAGGATCAGAGCCTTGGCCTTAACTTCTGGGGTGTGGGGTAAACACTGTGGCTGGTAAGCCCCGGGAGGGAGAGGAGGCGGGACAGTCTGACTCTAGAGCCCTGGGATGGAGATGAGCAGCACCCTGCACCTACAGCAGATGGGAATGCTTACTGTGCTGGGTCACCGGTTAAGGTGTGGAGGGTCACGTGGTCATGAGGTCTCCATTGTAATGACTCAGCTCTGCTATTGCCACAGAAACAGCCACAGGGACTATTTAAATGGACGAGTGTGGCTATTTTCCCGTAACATTTTATTGATAAGTGTGGGAGATTTCAATTTTATTTAAAAGTTTCAAGAAATCTCGTCCTCTCTTGAATTAGCATCCAAATGCTAACACAACAACAAAAGACGAAACAGTTGCAAGCCATTTGGGTAGTGGGCTAATTTGGCTTATAAAGTCTGTCAAACCCTTGTTCTAGAAGAAAGAACACGGCAGGCAAGAGAAGGGCCTGGCTAGTTTTGGGGACCGGCCATTTTGGAGTGGATTTGGGGGGGTGTTAAGATGAGACTGAATGTATGGGTCTGTGCTTAGCAAACACCTGAAGGCTGCAGTCATGAGAGCGTAGAGGTGGAAACGGAAGCTCTGAGTGTGGGTGACATCACCCAACAGAGGCTGTGGTGGGCTGTGGGGGAGGGGGAGCATGGACAGAGTCTTAAGGAAAACCTGCCTCCTGCTGAGAAAGGGGGAGGAGCAGAGAGACAGCAACAAGACTTCCAGATCCTGGAGCCTGTCACAACCTCAGGGATGGCAGGACGGTTGAAGAGGGCAGGATGGTTGTGGTGGCTTGAGGGCAGTTCTGGAATCTTCTTTGGAGGACCCTGGCCATGAATGGGGAGGGAACATGGCGCTGGCATGAGGCATACTCTCCCTTCCAGAGAGTTCCCAGAGACAGGTAGACTTGAGCACGACCAGAGTGATGTTGAGAGAAACAGGGAATGTGTCGGTTTCTGGAGGAGAGAGAAGGCTGAGGAAGCTTCTGAAGGGGAGAGGTCAGATAGAGGTGGATCCCACGCAGAGCCGAGGAGAACTTACGAGGATGTTCAGCTAGCTGAAGCAGGCACCAGCCTCTGTCCACCACAGCTTCTCCCTCATCGTGACCTCTGCCCCCAGGAAAGCTGACAGGCATGAATGAGATCACAGAGAAGCTCACACTGCCAGACACTTGCCGGAGTGACCACACAGTGGTGCAGAAAGTAACCACCACTGCCAACCTGGGTCGTGTGCCCTGTGGGACGTCTGAGGAGTACAGGTACAGCAGAGGGGAGACGGCTCTGCCAGGGCCTGGCTTGAAGGAGGAGCCTCAGAGCTCAGGGCGGAGCCCTCAGCACAGACGCCCTGGGCAATCGTCCCCCGCCCCTTCCTCTGCTCTCACCCCAGGTTTGCAGGGAGGACCCTAACTAGTGGGAGCCTGGTCCTGCTGACTCTGGATGCCCGGCCAGCGGGAGCTGCCCAGCTGACTGTCAACAGTGAGAAGATGGTGATTGGCACCATGCTGGTGAAGGACGTGATACAGGCTCTGACCCGTGACTCCTCAGCCCCCTGACTCTGTGACACTTGCTAGCAGCTCTGCCCTCCTCCCATCACCCACCTAGTATGCAGGGACTTCTCCCTCCTGTTTCCCATGGGTCCTTTAGTGACCGAGCAGAGAGGACAGTAGCCGCTCCTTCAGCAATCCCTCTTCAGCTTTCTGTAGGCATTTATGTAGCAAATCTTAATAAAACGTCTTCTCCCTAGGTTCTGGCTCACCTTTCCTTCTACGGGGCTGTGGGAAGAACCACAGATCTTGTGATCTTGTAGAGGAGGCTGTTGATGGCTCTCAGGGAGGCTCTGGTTGGTAGCCGAAGTGATCACCTCCAGGCAGGAGTACCTAGGGATTTCTGAGCCAGAGACGTTTAGAAAAGCATGGGTAGGTGGAGCTGGAAGAGGTGTTTCAGCTGGGTGTGGTCACAGGCCTGGAATCCTAGCACATGCAAGTGGAGGCAGGGGTCAGAAGGTTGTCTTGAGCTACTTAGCAAATCCAAAGCCAACCTGAACTACATGGTCTCCTCAAAAAAAAAAATTCTTGGTCTTTTTTCTTGCCATTTGTAAGCATTTTCTCATTCTTCCCGCTCATTGCAGCAAGGTCTCTCAATCACACCCAGAGTTCACCGATATGGCTAATGTCCCCGGCCAGCTTGCTCTGGGGATCCTGTCTCTGCTTCCTAGGCTGGAGTTATAGGTAGGCTGCCACACCCATATGGTATTTGGTGGTTTGGGGGTACACTTGCCTGGCAAGCCCTGTGGCCACTAAGCTGTCCCCCCAGTCCTCTCCACACGGTCCTTTTCTAACTCTGAGCAGAAGCAAGTTCCCATTAGTGGCTGGCAATCTGCCTTGGTTCCCTACCTGAGCCCTCTGGAGAGAAGGGACTTATCGTGTGGGGAATTCCTCTAATACAGGTGTGCAGTTCAAAATACATCAATTATACCCGACAGCTTGAGATGACAGAAGATAAAAATGCCATGCTCCTGAAGCCGCCCTTCCTCCGTCTCCTGGGGATCCTGTCCACAGATGGACCCTTGGGCCTGCCAGGTAGCTGAGCAGATAAAGATGGCTGATGGCCTGAGTTCAGTCCCTGAGAACCAACCCCCCCTCAACTGTGCCACGGCTCCAATACACACATACTAAGAATAAATGTAAAAAGTGAAGATGTAACGCACAGAGCAATCTTTAACATTAAAACAAGAAAATCCAGATCCTGAGCACTGTCCCAAGTGTGCACGCGACACCTCAAAAGCTGACAGAACTGAGGCCTAGAGCCTCCACATCTGAGACCTGATGAGGAAACTGGGTGACCAAAAGGATTCCATCGCCATGTGTTCTAGCAGAGAAAACGATCCGGTAAGTTCAGGAGGAATTATCCATTTAAGTGAAGGGACTATTCCCACAGGCCTTCGCAGACTTCACTAGTCTAATGGGCTTGTGACCACCCTGTCCCTTGCGGGCTAGAGCATGCGGTGTTATTCAGGCTTGGTATTTATTGATCTTGGGACCCTTCTCTCACAGAACATTGTGACTGCCTGGGTTGTGCAGAGCAGTCTTTTCTTGCTGTATGTCCTGTAGCCCTGCCACTTAAGTGCCCATCTGTTCAGAAGTATGCCAGAGTAAAATGGGCATGGCCTTCCTGCTAGGCAGAGAACAAAAGCAGTACCAGGGGACAGCTCTGCATCTGGCTCTGGGGATTTGCCAGGCACTGTGGCACCAGCAGCAGCTGGGCTGCTGCTTTCGGGGGAGTCTGGGGCCCTGAGCTCTCCTCCTAGGCTTTCTGTTTTCATCACTGCTTTGTCTGAGGTGGACTGAGCCATCAGTTCAGAGCCACTTGAATGCTGGCCTTAGACTCCTTACCTCCAAGTCAGCTTTGATAGGTTAGAGGCAAGTCTCCATCAATACAGACCAGAAATAGATCTTAGTCTGTTACACAGACTTAAGCACCTGAGTTTGAATCCTCAGTACACAGTACCCACCTTGAAGCCCAGGCCCAGGATCCCAGTCTAGCCAAAACAGTGACCTCCTCTAATTTCACAAAGAGACTATCTTTTTAAAAAAGTGGCACCATGGAGAGACACCAGATGTCAACATCTCTCTCACACACACACATATGCACACACAATCACATATACACACGCACACACAGAGACATAGGTATTTATTGATCTTGGGATTCTTTTCTCACAGAACTTGATTGACTGGGTTGTAGAGACTAGACATTTTTATAGATATCCAAACTGTCTTAGACCTTTGAAGACCTTGGTATTCGTTGAAAATTAGTCTATAGCTTGACTTTTCCAGTTTTAAATATTTTTCATAAAGTTTTAAATTCCAGTGTGGTCAAATCTATCATCTTCCTTTATGTCTTATTCTGTATTTAATTTACAGAATTTGTCCAGGCTGAGGCAATAAAAATGCCCTCCCCCAAGGCCTGTAACATAGACTTCCAATCCTAGCACTTGGGAGGTGGAAGCAAGAGAATCCTGGACTACATGGTGAGATCCTGTATCAAATCAAAACGACTTTAAAAAGATGTCCCCCAAGTTCCTCTTTAAAATTCCAAGGGAAGCTTTTCATGTTTCTATCATTAACCTACTTAGAATTTGTTTGTATGATAGAAAGTGGGGCTGATCCGCTGTCTTTAAAAATGTTGCTGTGTTGTGTGTGCGTACACACCGTGGCACGGGGCAGCAGTGAGGACGAGTTCCTGCGTGGTTCTTTCCTTCCAGTGCTGCGCGGGTTCTGGGGATTGAACTGGTGCCATTAGGGTTTTTGGTGGGTGCTCTGTCCAGGGAGGCATCCTGCCACACTGACCCGCTTTCTCTTACCCAGACTCTAGTGTTTCTTCTACGAGGCGGCTGATAAAACTCGAATGAGACTTCATGTCCACCTCTCCTCGGGGGCTTGATTTGCGAAGTGATTCTCTTCTGGTCTTTTTCAGCTAGGAAATAATTTCCCCCAGGATCCCCTTTATTCTTAGCTTTCTGCTGTTGTGCTGCTGTGCTTTTCATATGTGAGCATGTAAAAATCTACAATCTTCCCCCCCCCCCCGCCTACATACAATTTAACTGACAACAGCTAATCAGTCTTAAAACATATCATAAAAATGGAGCTTTCCCGCAGACAATGCCAGGCATAGCTGGACTCAAAGGGTATTTGTTGACTGACAGAATGGATAACTCTCTTGTTGTCTGCTTGTTCCTGACACTTCTGCCAGTGACCCGCTGTGGTGACTTGACCAAGTCATTTAATGTCTCTGCCCCTGTCATTCCCTATTCTCTGCCTGGTCTACGGTGGACGCCTTCTATCAGGGTAGATGTGCTTCCTGTGCAACCTGTAGGCCTGGCCAATCCGTACCCCACTCCCCCACCCAATCCTGGGAGTGACAACTCAACTGAGGACATAGCTAAATTTGAGTTCCTTTATTCTCCCCTCATCAGAGGTGCCCTGTACTTCCCAAGGAAGCACACAGCAAGGTTCTGGAAGTAACCTGGGTGTGGCACACACTTATCATCCTAACACTCTTGAGGCTGAGGCAGGGGATCAGAGCCCAAGGCCAATGCTGGCTACATACATATTGGGAGCCTGTTCAAAAAATGGGGGAGGTGGCTGGGGGGACGAGATGGCTCACAAGTTGAAGGAAGGCATCTGCCACCAAGCTTGATGACCCCAGTTCAAGCCCCATGACCCACACAGTGGAAGTAGAGCACTCCTGCGAGTTGTCCTCTGGCCTCCAAGTGTGTCCACACACACGAATAAACGCAATAATAAATGTAAAGGGAAAGGGGCCTGGAGATGCTGGAAGCTTAATTCTCACCAAGCTACGAGAACAGGAAACTACAGGTTGGGTTCCTGCTTTGCTCCCGCTGGCCAGGTGAGCAAGCTCCTTCATTGCCTCCTTTGTGTACACTGGGATTGACCCTGGATCTGGTGCGCACAGCATGCTGCTGCGGGGCAGCTCAGCAAAGAAGACACCGCGGCATATGTCATGACTGCAAGCCCGCCAGACCTCCGCAGAGGGAGCCAGCGCCATACTCACGGTGGCACCCTGAGCGTCTGAGCTCGGGTGTTTCTGATGACTGAACTCCTCAGGGCAGATCGTAAGAATCAAACCCCCACAGAAAGCCAGCTCCTGCAGACAACACGGACCGCCAAGGCCTAGGGAGACCCTCACCCAACAGTGCACAGAACAGTCTTCTGCACGTAACTAAAAATAAACTTCCACCACACTGGAGCATGTCAGACAAACACTCCGGCTGACTACCCAACTCCTCTCGAGTCTGGGTAGGGAGGGAGACGGGTGTGGGCGGGCGGGCACAGCCTCAGCTCCAGGCTGGCTTTACACATGCAGCCTCCTGCCTCAGTCTCTCATCTATGTGAGGTAACACGCACTTGGAACACACGGCCGAGTGCTGCGCCAAGACTGTTCTTTCACCTCTGGCGATTTTAGGGTGATTTAAGCAGGAGAAATCTGAGTCGGAAGTTACTTTCTTATGGGCTGGGAGCTTTGATTGTTTTTCCGGATACCCATTCCCACCGTCCGCTAGGTATCATGTCAAGTCTTGGATTCTTAACTTTGGGGTCAGGGAGGACTGGATGTGAAGGACCACATCCAGGAAGTTGGCGGTCACTGAGGCACACAGTGACCTCGGATTTAAAATTCACGCGAGAGATTTTACATTTAAAGACTCCGCACCTCCAGCTTGTCTTGGGAGCTGTATCTGGAGCCCGTCAGCTAACCGCACCCTCCCACTCTGTCATTTTTCTGAGGTAGTTCTTAGCTGCTTCCCAATGCAGTGCTGGGCCCACAGGCCCGAGCCACCGCGGCTGGCTAACCAGCCCTTCCAGATGGAGCGTCTCACACACCTGAGTGGGGCACCTCTCAGGCCTGAAGACAAGAAGAGGCCTACGTGCTCGCCGGCCAAGATGGATGTGGGGTGGGCTGCTCGAGGGGACGGCTCCCTGCAGCCACCATCCTCTCTGCTCAGGACTTGACGCTGAGAAGAGCCCCAGGGCGGACACCGGGCGGCCTGTCACTCGGCTCCCCGGACGTCAGCTCCAGCGCCTGTCCTCACAACACCGCCCTGACCACCGCGGCCCTCTCACGTCCGGGGCAGAACCACGCACGACGGCGGTGCTCCGGGGGCGCGTCGGGCGGGACCCGAGTGCACAGCGCGTCCGTGACCCCGGCCTCCAGCAGACCGCGAGAGCCCGGCGACTCCGAGCCGGCCGCAGCCCCCGCCCGGGGCGGCGCACGCACGGCGGGTCCCGGGCCTCAGAGTCCCCGCCCGGGGCGGCGCACGCACGGCGGGTCCCATGCCTCAGAGTCCCCGCCCGGGGCGGCGCACGCACGGCGGGTCCCGGGCCTCAGAGTCCCCGCCCGGGGCGGCGCACGCACGGCGGGGCCCGAGCGGACGCGGCGCCCGCGCAGCCTCCTCCCCGCCCTCCCCGGTCGCCGGCCCGGAATGCCATCTCCGCCTCTGCGCTCGCTCGGGCTTCCGGTCCGCCCTGGCCGCAGCCGGCCGGCGACGCCCCTCTCCACAGCCGAGTCTCCTCAGGAAGGCGCGCCCTCGGCCCCGGCGGCGCAGTCCTCACAGGGTCGCGGCTGCCGTGGAACTTTCCGGAGTCCCTGACGCCGGAGCGGCGGCCGCGGCCGGCCCCGCGCGAGGGCGTGTCTGCCGCAGGTGGGGGCTGGGGCCGGCGACCGGGAGGGGCGTGGCCACACGGCTGCAGCACCGCGGGGAAACTGAGGCCCGCGGAGCGAGGCTCGGCCGGGGCGGCGGGGGCAGGCGCGCGCTCGGGCCCGGGCGTCCGCGCTCCGAGGGGCGGTGGGCGGCGGGCATGGACGGCCGCACGGAGCGCGGGGGGCGGGGGCGGGCGCGAGCCGGGCGGGGCCGCACAGGTGCTCCGCATCGGCCGCGGGCCGCGGGCTACAAAAGCCGCCGGGCGCCGGGGCGCGCACCGCCCGCTGCAGACACGGCGGCCACGTGCGTCGCGTCCCGCGCCGGGCCCCATGGCGTCCCCTCAGGTAAGAGCCGGGCGGGGCGGGGCGGGGCGGGGCCCGGCCGGGCCGCGGAGCTAACGGTCCGCGCGCCGCCCCGACCCGACCCGCGGGCGGGCGCCGACACCGGTCGCGGTCGCGGGCCCCGCGGAGCGGTGCGGGCCGAGGCGGGCGGGCGCCTCCTCGTGACTCAGGCCTTTGGCCTCGCCCGCGCGCTTGCAGACGCCCGCGGGCCTCGAACGCGCGTCTCGACGGGAGCGGGCCGCGCGGGGGGGCGGGGCGCCCGCAGCCGTCGCACGTGAGCCTCGCGCGTCCCGCCCGTCGCCGCGGCGCCCCGCCGACTCCACGCCACGACGGCGGCGGCAGGGCTCCGCTCAGGCCCAGGGCTCCCGCTCCGCGTGCGGGCCGCGCGCTCTGCGAGCCCGGGGCGGTCACGTGGCTTCACACGTTCGGGCGCCTGTGCAGCCCGAGCCCTGAGGGCGGGCCGGGCCGGGCGAGGGCGCGCGTGCGCGGCCGGGCCTCTGCGAGGGCTCGCCCGGGGGCGCGGGCCGGAGGAGGGGCCGGCCGCCCGCGAGGGGGCGCAGCGTGGCGCCCGCGGTCCGGGCGGCGTCGCGCTCGTCAGTCTGCGGCCGGCGGGACGCGCACATGTGGCCTCGCGGGCGGCTCCCAGCGTCCGTCAGCCGGCAAGGCCAGGTGCCGAACTCGGGGTGTCGGGTGCACGGGGCGCGCGCGGCCCGGGCTGCGGCCTGGGTGCGGGCGGCGGGGCCGACGGACCTCCTGGACGCCGCCTGGGGACGGCGGGCCTGTGGCGGCCGGCATGGTGGCCTCGGCGTGAGGACGCGGCCGTCCGTGCAGCCGCGGGCGCTCGCAGGCCGCCCTGCTCTGCCGTCGGGCACGGCTCGGTGTGCGGCCCCCCGGCTCGGGGGCGGCGTCCCCGCGCTGGCACCGGGTGCTGGGACCCGGGCGAGCGGCCGGCTCTGCGGCCGCGCCTCAGGCGCCTGGGGCTGAGGAGAGTTGCGCTCGCACGCGGCGGCTCTGCGCGAGGGGAGGGACGCGCCGCTCTGCTTAAAGACGGAAACGTGCAGACGGGCCTCGCGGAGCCTCGGGGTCACGAGCCGCCGCTGGTTTGCCGTCTGCTGTGCACCGGGGTTCCCGCCGGCCCTGAGCCCTTCCTCCTGAGGGCGGTTTCCGTAGCGTTTGGCCCTCCCCCCCTTAAATCCGAGTCTTCCGGCAGTGCATGCTCTGCTGATGGAGAGTTGACAACTCTAGGTGAGTCGGCCTGGTGTAAAACGCCCGCTCCCCTCGCAGGGATGGCTCCACGCGCCGCGTCCTGGAGAGGCTCCCCAGGGCGGCAGGCAGGCTGTGTCAGCCTGGGCGGCAGGCAGGAGCTAGAGAGCGGGCACGTGCAGTCGATGAGAACGGCTCGGGCGTCTTTCCAACTACTTTCAGATGTGTGGTAGCCCATCTGCGAATCCGTGAAGCAGGAGGCGCAGGAGGAAGATGACGGCGTGCCACTCCAAGACGCCAGATTTGTTAACACGGAGCTGTTGGTAATGGCTGCCTTGATAAGTATTTGCATCAGGCACGATCCACTTGTTTAAGGGGGTTATAATCCCAAATTATGCCGAGGTAAAATAAATGAGTTAAAGGGGAGGGAAGAGTAGTACCCGCTGTATACGCCCCTAAAGGAAGCATTGTTAAACAGAATAGCACGCCCAGAGTTGATGGACCTTTGACACACACACGCGCGCATATACTGCCCACCGCATTTTGATGAATCCGGCTTTACATGTAGCAGTAACAACTTACTGTTTGGACTGAATACGCCATCTTTAATGTTGGGTTAACCTGAAGGCTAGTTTGGAGTCAGTGTATAAAGTCTGTAGGTTTCCGTGTTTTGCAGTAGTAGAGGCTCAGACATCAGCTCACAAAGCTGTTAAGTAATGGGATCAGATCCCGGGTCTTGCCGTTGCTTTATCCCAACCTATTACATGTGTGCCCTGGCGTGTCAAGGGTCAAAAGGTTACTGGTGATGGACGGAATAGAGAAAGGTGGTGTCTGTGGGCTGGCGCTGTGTTTACAGGGCCAGCCCTGGCTGTGGTGGTGGGCATCTCCTGTTGCTGCAGGAGTCGGTGTAGGCCTTCTGAGCGTCAGTGCCTGGGAGGAATGTGCTGTGTCTGCCATTCTGTGATGTGTGTCAGAGCAGTTCATTGGTCCTGAGAGCCAGAGGTCTGGAGAAAGGCTCCTCCCTCTGTGGGGTGACCCTTGCAGCCTTCTGTGTAAAAGACTTTGATTTTTCAACATAGATAGATTTCAGTATTTTTTTCTTCAGATAAAGCAAATTTTAAATGATAAAACTGGTTTTCAAATTCTTACTATGTTTTTAATAATTGTATGTTAGGAATTGCTTGCATGCCGGAGTGTGGCTGTGTGAGATCAGAAAACAGCTCTCGGGAGTCGGTGCTGTCCCTTCGGCACAGGCCTAGAGCTCAGACTCAAATGTCTTTACCTGCAGAGTCGCCTTGCCAGCCGGAAATTTTATAGAATAAACAGTTTATTTAGTTTCCATCTGAACTAAAACTCCTCTAGTGATGTCTTAGATTTTCAAGAAGAGTTAGTCAGACTATTAAAATTGTTGCCTCTTTCTCCCTTACCCCCCCCCCCTTCCTCCCCTCTTTACTTCTGCTCTTTGCAGGATCTCCTTATGTGCCCTTAGGGCAGACCTTGAATTCTGAACCCACCTGTAGCAGCCTTCTGAGTAGTGAAGCTAGGTTGGGTTAGGCTCTTTTTGTATTGGTGAAAGGTTTTTGGTTTTTGGTTTTTGGTTTGGTTGTTTTTGTTATGCTGCTTTTTTTTTTCTTTTTTAAATCTGGCTTAGAAGCTAGGTATCAGCATTATATCTGGTCATTATATCTGGTTGGAAGGGGTATAGAAGGAACATTTATTTCTGTATCTACTTTTAAGGTTTGAAAGGAGGAACGAGTGTATTCAAAGTCACTTTGGCAAGTGGCTTTTTATGTGAGAACACAAGCTCTAATACAGACAGGCTAACTTCTTTGCCCATTGCCTGGAAAGTTTTAGTAAAGATAGGAATTTCAAAATGTTACCTGGCTTTAGCCTCTCAAACATCCTTTACCAGGCGAGAAATCAGGTCTGAGTTCAGTAATGCCAGATTAGGAAAACAGAGCTGTGGGTGAGCCTAGGGTGTCTGTAGAAAAGTTCTTTATTTGATAGTGTCTTTCATTGCTAAATGCTGTGGGTATAAACTTCATTCACTAGTATGAGGTCCCTTAAATAATTGGCCTACAGTTGTGTCCATTTAAAGGGCAAACTCATTAGTGAATTGTAACTCTATTTGAAGTTGAGAGGGACCGTATAAGCAACCCATGTACTATGTTTAGGCTCCTGACTTCAGTAGCTGGTGGTGGAGGCAATGAAAGGATCCTTCTGCTTTGGAAGAGCTGTGCCAATTGCGTCTGTAAATCTTCTTTTCCTAGTCTAAACTGAACTGACTCTGGGTAGGTTTGCCCCAAAGCTCCTGGGATAAAGGAGTAGAAGTGGGGTTGGACATGGAGTTTAGGGTGAGGCCGTTACATTAATAATCTGGGCTCTTATCTGTTGTTTGATTTAAAACCAAGAAGTATTGATTGCACCTTTTCAGAGTTCATTAAGACCTTGGATGCTACTAACTCCACCTCCTTTGCTCCCTACATTACAGCTTCAGAAATGCCCTTTGTTCTCCCTGCCATTGTGTGTTTCTCCCTGCGCTGTGTTTCAGCTAAAATCTGTTTATGAAGAAGTCTCACGCTGGGCAGCACACACCTTTAATCCCAGCACTCAGGAGGCATCTATGAGTTGGAGGCCAGCCTGGTCTGCAGAGTGGGTTCTGGACAGCCAGAGTTACAATGGAGAAGCCCTGTCTCAAAAAAACAAAAACAAAAGGGAGAGTCTCACCCTCCGAGTGCAGACTCCAAGTGCAGAACTTCTTATGTGGGAGATAGGGCCAGGTGTTGGGCGTTTCTCAGTTGCAGTGCAGGCTGAGAAGATTGACCTGAAAGGTGACAAATGTCATGCGTCGTACTTCTCACTTTTACTTTGTGCCTGTGTCGGAGGACAACCTGAGGACTCCGCTGTCTCCTTCCAGTGTGTAGGTCCCAGGTTTGGAACGCAGACGTCAGGCTTGGTGACAAATGCCTTTACTCCCTGCGCCCTCTCACACTTGTTTAGGAAGGAGTTAGACTTTTCATGGGAAGTTGGAGTTCACATTTTATTTTTTTAAATGACATTATATATGTAATTTCCAATTCTTTTTTATTACAGAGATTTAAAAGAACGTGTTATGGATTATGCTACTGCCTTAATATTCGATTTTTTTAAAGTAATAAGGCAGGAATGTTCCTGTCCTGATTGAGTAGTTTTAAGTGAGCACTTGGGTTACCTTTGAATTATTTGAGTATTTCCTTATGAGTTGAGTAACTTTTTTTTAAAAGAGTTTCTTATTTTTTATGTGCATGAGTGTTTTTGCCTGCATGTATGTATGTGTACCGTGTGCGCCCGTGAATGGTTGTGAGCCCCTGTGTGGGTCCTGGGAACTGAATGACTGAATGCAGGTCCTCTGCAAGAGCAACAAATGCTCTTAACCACTGAGTCATCTCTAGTCCCGTGTAGTTCTTTTAAAACACAATGAGTTAACACTTTGTTTTGATTTTTAAGGCATTTTGTGCAGACTTCCCTTGAGGTAATTGGAGAATCCCCAGAAGGTTAGGTGTAAAGATTGATTTGTGTGCTAAAAATGGGTTCTCTGTTTATTTTAGGAGTAACTTGACTAATAGTTACTGTGTTAGACAGTAAGTGGTCTCTAGTCTTCACTAACTGTATGGTACTATCTGGATGGGTTTAGCACAGCTGCCTGCAGTCTCCTTTGATAAGGCTGTGGAAATAGCCTTCCTCTTTGGAAGAGAGTAAATTACCTTGATGGGCAGGCATGTGTGTGTGTATGTGTGTGTAAAGAGGTTGTGTCTTTTGACACTACACTTTGTTATTGCACCTGAGTATCTTGTATGTTAGTTTGTGCTCTTGGGTTTGGGCTCTGACACCATTGTCTCCTGAGTTGGCCCTTTCTCCTGAGATTCTTTTTAAAATTAAATCTGTAATCATGGAAGTGTTTTAAAGCTCAAAACATGTCTCCCAGGTATAATTTGGAGTTGTTACCAAGTCCAGGTTATAATTTCTTACTCTCTTAATGGACAAAGGAAAACATTTAGAATGAAAATGATTGGTTTTTAATTTGATGCAGTGATTGGTCCTACAGCTAGAACTGGAACTCATTTTTTCAGGCCTAATGTTCCTTCTACAATTCTTACACTTTGACATTCTGCTATGTTGATTTTACTTTACTTAAAATTTCTGCTTAATCCCTAAGATTGACGCTTCCTACCTATGCTTTTCAATCCGATCCATTTGGTCTCTGCACTTACAGATTTCCTTTTTTATTTTTCCATCTTGATACTATATTCTAGGCATTGGCCTATCTGATCCATGTTAAACATAGTAGGTTGTGTGTGTGTGAGTTGGCGCGTGTGTGTGTGTGTTGAGGTGTATTTGTGTGTTAGCATGTGTGTTGGCGTGTGTGTGTGTTGGTGTGTTGTGTGTGTGTTGGCATGTGAGTTGACGTGTGTGTATTGGCGTGTGTGTTGTGTATGTGTGTGTGTTGAGTGCATGTGTGTTGGCATGTGTGCTGGTGTGTGTTGAGATGTGGGTGTGTTTGTGTTGGTATGTGAGTTGGGGTGTGTGTGTTGTGCGTGTTGGCATGTGAGTTGGGGTGTGTGTGTTGTGTGAGTTGGCATGTGTGTGTTGTGTGTATGTTGGCATGTGAGTTGGTGTGTGTTGGCATGTGAGTTGGCGTGTGTGTGCTGTGTGTATGTTGGCATGTGAATTGGCATGTGTATGTTTGTGTGTGTGTGTTGTGTGTATTGGCATGTGAGTTGGCGTGTGTGTATGTTGGCATGTGAGTTGGTGTGTGTTGGCATGTAAGTTGGCGTGTGTGTGCTGTGTGTGTGTTGGCATGTGAATTGGCATGTGTATGTTTGTGTGTGTGTGTTGTGTGTGTTGGCATGTGAGTTGGAGTGTGTGTGTGTGTGTGTGTGTGTGTGTACGTGTACGTGTACTAAAGGTCCCCTCTGGTGTCATCTTTACTCACTCCCCACCTTACTGTACGCACAAGGTCTCACTGGACCCAGAGCTCGTCAGCTCAGGTAGGCTAGTTAACTAGGGGCTGGAGGGATCCAACATTCTGGCCCTTTTGCCCTGTGATACAGGAGCGTGCTTCCATGTCACGCTTCTTATGTGGGTGTTGTGGATTTGAACCAGGTCCTCATGCTGTGTAGCAAGCAGATTACCAACTGAGTCATCTCTCCAACAGAATTAGCTTATTCCCTTTACTCTTCTAGTAGGGCTAATTTGATTCTATTCCTTTCTTTACCCAGTTATTCTACATTTTTTTCCAACTAAATTTGAGACTCTAGTTCCATTTTACAAACAAAAACTTGTTTGGCTGTTTCTGTTTTCTGTCACACTAGATTTGTTATGGAAGGCTGCTAGGGAAGTACATTGTTGGAAACAACGGAAACTTCCATTTGGAAACTCTTAGTTCTAGAACTGTAACGCCTTGATATAATCCTATACTTTGTGTTCCTGTGGCCGAGTGTTTCCATTCCTTCTCAGTTACCTTGGGTGAGCACTCTCGGTCTCCTCACTGTCGTCCTCTGCTGTTGTGTATTCACACCTGGCCTGTTGGGTTGCTCTTGCTTCCGGCAGATCTCCTTGGCCCTCAGGACTGTTCTGAGTGAGAGTGTTCTCAAGAATCCTTCCTGTCTTCACCCTCTCAGAATAAAGGGCTTAGGCATTGATCTTTCTCTCTTCCCTGTCAAAGGTCTTCATAATTCAGTCATTTCAGAATCTGGGGTTTTAAATTTGGACTAAAAACAATTGCACATAAATACAAAACAGAGCCTGTGAACAGTGTAATGTGACATCTGGGAATCAAAAAACTAGCAGTGTTTTGCTTCTTTCTCATCATATGCCAAGGGCCACTCTGGGAATAAATTAAAAAAAATCCCAGCTTCCAGGGAGTCAGTAGTCTAATGGGAACACAGGCGTGTAAACAGATTATCTGCTATATTGTACGTAAAAGTAAATATATACAGAAATTACATGGGTAGTAGATATATGAAAAATTAAAGCTTTCCCGAAACAAGCTTAGAGAGGAAGGGATGATATTTTATTCAAAAGGAATACTGTGTTCATCTAAGCAGCATGGCATAGAAGATGACTTTAGGGAACTGTACAATATAACTAAAATTTTAAATGAAAATTGTACTGTCTTAAACGAAGCTAGGCAGTGTGAACAAGGTGTAACTTGTTAGAGGAAATGTCACGGGATGGGCTTTGCGGTGTCTAAACCATGGTGTTCCGGTTGGTTCTCTTTCTGCCTCCAACTTGCAGAACGTACGTTCTTACCTACTGCACTGTCACAATGCCTGCCTGCACCCATGCTCCCCTGCCGGTGGGAAGGAACTCCGGCTGAGTTGTCCTGGTGATTTGGCGTTCTTTTCCACCATTGCTATGGGAAAGCATACAGCCTCCTTCATAGATCTCAAACTCAAGACCTTGAGCTTCACATGCACACACACACCACTAGAAAACTGAGTTTGTAGAACTGTATGCTCTGATTCCTATTTCCTGCGCCTTGCCTGCTGCTCCCAGCCGAATTCTTTGATTTTACCATGAAAATCTGTCCAAAACATCTCACAGCCTGCCTTCCTTATGGAGATTTATTTCCTTGCTCATTCTCCTCTTCCTTCAAGAGCGTGTACTCCTTATTTTTTTGCATATATATCCTTTTATTAATACCTTAATCTCTGTCCTCTGAGAACTTCCCTGTGTGCACTTTACTGGCGGACTCTGAAGTTTGGAGCATCTTTTGGAATGATGATGATAAACTACCTCTGAAACTATAAGCAAGCCCCCACTTAAGTACTTCTTTTATAAGAATTGCTTTGGTCATTGTGTACTCTTTACAGCAATAGAACAGTAACTGAGCCACTGCCTTAACATGCTGAGAAGGGGCGTGGCATCTGCTCATTAACTCCAGGAATTAAAGAGATGAACAAGGGTGTGAGCATTGAGGTAGGTTTCTCTATAGAGGAGTTGGAGGAGAACTAGATGACTATTGGGACGTGGAGCAAAGGAGCAGTCAAAATACTGAAAAGAGTTGACCCTGTTCACAGAAAAGATGAACGTATAACAGGAATAACGATCAAAGTCCCAAAGGGGTGAGGAAAGATGGTGTCAAAATGGTTTTTTATAGAACACACATTCTTTGGTAACAGGAGAAAGAAGGTAGTAATAGGAGTTGTATCAAGTTACGGAGCACATGAAGAGACCTAGATGACCAGTTGTCTAGAGCTCTCAGTGTCTCTTGATAGCAGTGATTTACGTAGTGACAATGGTGAGGTGTCATTCTCATGAGTGAAAGATGTGCTTAATCAAATTGAAAATCTTGGTCAAAGTCACCCAGCTAATAGAGCACTGGATTAAAATTGAGATCCCAGACTCCAGATTCCTTTTCCCTTATTTCTGCATCAGGCAGCTTGGGAAACACTGGAGAGGAGATAGAGATCAGGTCTTATGTCAGCTTTGACATAACTCTAGAGCCTTAGACTTTTGTTTATGAAGAATTCTCTGTGATCCAGACTTAAAACCACAATCCTGAGTAGTCCTGAGCTTTGACAGAAGACAAGCATAAGAAAAGAGCCGTTACTATCTATGGCAGTATGACTGAGGAGGCAAAATACCCATGACAGAAGTGTGGCATGGATCTAGCTTTCATGTGGCATCTGTATTGAGAGCTTGAAAGTACAGCAGTCTTAATGCTGGGTTAGGTGCAGAGATTCAGAACCAGGTGGTGGACAGCCTTACAGTTTATCAAATGAGAGTTAGTGATGCCTGCAGCTGAAAGTGACCAGTGTGTATGGACAGGGGCTGTAATGCAGTAGTCATCTGCTGTCACTATTTTTGAGCAGTCTTGTATTAAATATTCTCTTTCTGGGTCTGGGGAGATGGCTCAGCAGTTACTAGCACTTACTGTTTTTGCAGAGGAATGAAGTTCAGTTCCCAGGTCACAACTGCATATAGCCTGCAGCTCTGGCGGATCAGACACCTTCCTTTGGCCTGCATGGGCAACAGCATTCATGTGCATATACCCAGACAGACATGGACAAACATGATTTAAAATCTTTAAATCTGAAAATCTTTAAAATGATTTCTTTACTGTTCTCATAAGTATGTTCTGGAGACTGTACTGTTTCCTTCTTAGACTGACAATAGAATTAGTGAAGACTGTGTAATTGGTAGATAGACCCCGTGGCAGTGGTTCTCATCCTTCCTAATGCTATGACTCCCAGACATAAAATAATTTTCATTGCGACTTCATAACTGTAATTTGGCTACTGTTATGAATTATAATGTAAATATCTTCTATGCAGATGGTCTTAGGTGACCCTTGTAAAATGGTCATTGGATCTCCAACAGGGTCATGGCCTACAGGTTGAGAATCACTGCCCTATGGAAACATTAAAAATAACCAAAGGAAGAACCAGGAGAAAGTGGGTCCTGAATTCAAAGACTAGTTGAGGATGAGATCCCCCCAAAACTCCAAGAAATACTTGGTTGACTTTTGGCAACTGTGAAGTCATTGATTTAGGAGCTGCATGTTGGCCATGTTATAGACTGTGATGAAGAGAAGTTACTGGTTGTTCATGAAGCAGAAGCAATGGGCAATGCGTTGAGGAGGGTGCTTTACGGAAAAAGAGCCGTGAACGTACTTACACATACTGAGAAGGAGCCGTGGTAGAAAGGATGGGAGGTCATGCAGGAGGAAGAGGGTAGGGATCTCTTGTGTCTGTAATGGATCACTTTCTCTTTCTGATGTGGTCCCTTTGTTCCTGGTGAGATGTACTGTGTAATTCTTAGAGTACTTCTTTCCTTGAATGCACTGTTTCATATCTTCCCGCATTTTGTTCTGCCTAGTATGTTCTTTCTGTTATCTGCTTATTGAAATTTGGAATTTCTATTTTTCCCTAGCTTTAGAAGTTTTTATTGTGAACTCCTTCCTGACACTTTGCTTTATTCCTTTCTTGAGGATTTTGTGTTTTGTTTTCCACTGGCCTAAATAAATTTACTCATCCCATTTAATGATTCTTCTGAGACAAGGACTGTTTTTATCTATTTCTGTGATCTCAATTTCTAACCAGCAGTTTTTCAGTATTCATGAAATATTAGATTATGGCAAAATATGGCAAAACCATAGAAGTTATTGGGCAATAGGAGATTAACCAAGAGAAAACCTTGTTACAGTTAAAACACTGGTCTGAATTCAGAGCTATATGTTGCCGAAAGTTCAAATAGACTATATGAAGTCAATGGTACTCACTGTGGGCGTATATAGTTGCAATTTTGAAATAAGAAATAATGAGTTATTTTAATTGATGTGTTTAAAAAGATCAGTCTATTCTATGGTAGATTCAAGTTTTAGGTAGTTGTATTTATATGATGTCTGCAGTATTTTAATTAAGCTTCTGAAGTCAAATGGTTAGGAATGGGGACCCAGGCAAAGAAGGCCTGGGGTAGTGAAACAGTTGCCTTAGCTTTTAAATACATTTTTCTCATGTATAAGCATATGGATCCTTTCTTCAGAGATCCCTTTATTTGCCTCTGACTCACGGTATAGCAATACTAATAGCCGTAATTTGCTCTGCACATAATTAGGTGCCAGGCACTGTGGTAAGTACTACGTGCGTATTAATTCAGACTCGTAGCGCACACATAAGGGAGTGGCAGGGCTCATCCCCACCTAGCAGTGCTGCTTCACTCACCCCCGGGGGTTACCCAAGACAAGTGTCGGTACTTACTGGTAAGAACAGGTATTTGGGTGTAAGATTGAACACCTTGCCTATTTTTAATTCTAATTATACAGTCACCTTAAGGAAGACCTCTAATTTGTGGGACATAAGGAGGCACACCAAGTGACATTTGCCCCACATGGGGTATGGTGCATCTTCCTAGTGGCACTGGGCATAGATGTGGCTGGATAGATTCTAAATTAGATTGTTTTAGGCTACTTGAAACAATAAGCATTTGATCTTCCTCATAAGGAATGACTCTCCCAGAAGGCCTCACAAGTCTGTATGTGTCCCCTAGACTATTGTCATACTTTCTCATTGGTCCTCATCTCTCCTGAAACTGTTGTCAGTCTACTAAGACTTGCAGTTAATCATTCTTTCGCCTTCAGATGTGGCCAGGATCCTGAGATCTTTATTTATAGCCCTTGTATTATAATTAACAAAATTAGGATTTTTTGCATCATTAAAGGGGGCTTTAAATTTTTTGGTAACTTCTGATGTGGAAGACACTACTAACTAATTAACCTTTCCAGTCTCCTCTCTTCTAATGATCTACCATGCTGGAACACTTTACAGTGCTGCCCTGCTTTCTGCACTCTTTACACCGTCTCCTTTATGCAGCTCCCAAACACACTCCTTCCTAAGTCATATGGCTTAGAGGGTAGCACGCGTCTGCAGCGTGCTGTAACATGGTTATTTACAGCATATCAGACCTTAGTTCTTGTCCAAGCTTTCTTGAGATTGAATCCTTGTCTCTTGTTGCTCCTCGAGGTGCTGCCTATAGAGAGGACAGAAGGTCTGTATTGGGCAGGAATGAATGAAATGTATAGCCTTATGACCTGTAAATTGTAAACGCATGCTTTTGTGAAGTGAGAGTATCATCTTAGCAATGTACAATGGTGAAAACACGGAGTGGTGAGTCAGTAGGGCTCGGCAGAGAGCCTTGCAGAATCAAGTGTTCTGGCGGCTTGCAGAGGCTGCAGAGGGCATCTGTTTCCAAACCTTGGAGGAGCAGCACAAGCTTGTCCGCTCAGTGCCATTCTGCAGTTTGCAAACGCAATGCATTTGGTCTTCCTCAGGGTGGCCTGGATTTTAATAGGCCGGCCCAGGTAGCACCACGCTGTTTTGTGGATGAGAAAAGCTGTAAGCTAGTGCCAGCCCTCCTCCTTTGTTTTCTCCTTCCCAAGTTATTTGGGAATGACTGTACTCCCTCCTTAAGCTACTTTCCTTAGAAAGTCAAGTCTGGCAGCTGTATCGTATTTGTAATGTCCTCACTTGTGAAACTGAGGCAGAGAAAAGCTTTGGGACACTCTCCCATTCCAGGCTACATACTGAATTCCAGGCTAGCACTTCTCAAACAGCAGTTAAAGATGGGGGAGATAGTATAACTTCAGGGGGTAGGTAGGAAGATTAGGAGTTCAGAGGCATCCTGTGTGAGAACCTGTCTCATGAAAAAAGGAAAATGCAGTCTGTCAACCAGTTATGCCAATCATGCTTAAAACATGTGGCCTTGAGTGTAGAAAGTGAAGGAAGTGAGGTGTAAGGGATACCAGCTAGGTAGCTGTGCTCGGTACTAATAAATGGTGGTACTTAACAATTTCTAGAAAACACCATAGTTCTACAAAGGACTGAGTTCGTGTTTCTGAATCCAGGAGTGTTGTTTTTCCAGTGATGCTTTACACAGACTTCTTGCTAGTAAGCAGATTTGTGTGCACTTCCAATGACTGTGTTCCCCCTCTCCCACACACACCTTTTTTTGTTTTGTTTGGGTTTTTTGAGACAGGGTTTCTCTGTTGTAACTCTGGCTGTCCTGGAACTCACTCTGTAGACCAGGCTGGCCTCGAATCATAAATCTGCCAACCTCTGCCTCCCGAGTGCTGGGATTAAAGGCGTGCACCGCTGCCGCCACCACCCAGCTCTGTGTTCCCCTTTGATGCCATGTATTATGTACACCAAATAAAATTACCACATTTTATCTTGCAATTATATCTTTAGTCTTTATTTTGAGATAGTTACTAAATGGATTTGTGATCCTCCTGCCTCAACCTTTCCAGGTAGCTGGAGTTACAGACTGTGTCATTAGGTTTGACTAGTGAGTTATTTTATGCGTATGAGGATTTTGCAGGTGTGTCTGTGCACCATCTGCCTGCAGTGCCCACAGAGGCCAGAAGAGGGCATCAGATACCCTGGAACTGGCCTCACAGGTGGTTTTGAGCTACCATATGGGTGCTGGGAATTGAGCCTAAATCCTAGGAAGAGCAGCCAGTGTTCTTAGCTAGCTAAACCATCTCTTCAGTCCCCCACACCAAAAAAAAAAAAAAAATTAAGCTAAGCTCAGGTCTGTGACACATGAGTGTGCATACATGCAAATATTTTTTAAAGAGAAAGTAAGTAGGAAGTATGGAGTTTCAGTGCGACATTTCATGCAGTTACGTAATATTGTTTCCGTTATCCTCTCTTGTTCCCTTCATATTCATATTGACCCCCCCCCTTCCTCTTAGCCTCCCATTTTCATGTCTTGTTTTTCTCCTCTGGTGACCTGATCAGGCTAACTAGGGCTTTACATGGGTTAGGAGCCGTCTACAGGAGCACGGGAAACTCCAGTCATTACACCACTGATGAAAATGCGTCTCCCTTAGTATGCTACTTTCTTTGTGACTTGGCTTCTTTAACATTTTCAAAGTTTATTCCTATTGTTCCTTGTCTCAGTACATTTCTTTATGTCCACAATATTCCATTGTGTGGCTATACTGAAGATGTGAACCATGTCTGTCAGGTTCCGAAGTTCATGCTGCTGTTACTCTGTCGTGTTAACTATTGTGTGTGTGCTGCTGAATCTGGAGGTTCTTGAGAAAATGTCTCTATACTTTAGTACTTTGGTACTCACAGTGTTCTGAGTACTTTGTTCATAATAAATATCCATTTAGTGCTTTGGTATGCAGGCAATAAACTGAAGTTCTGGTTACTTTTTCTAATTCACGGTATTGTTGAAAATAGCAGGGTCAAGTGTTTATCATTCTGTGTGAGTATAGGAAACCTAAGCGTGTTTTCTTGGTGTCTAGGAAGAAGAAACAGGAAGGATTAAAGATTGCTGGGACGACCAGGAAGTTCCTGCTGCACTCACTACGTGCAACAATGCCAGTATCTTTCGAAGTATAAATGCCATTTTGGATGATGCACTGGACTTCAGTAAAGTCTGCACAACACCCATAAATCGAGGGGTTCATGATCATTTGCCAGGTAATTGAGGTTTGAACATGGGGCTGTGCTGCTTGCACAGGACTCCTGCTAAGCGTGCATGGTAGAAGTCTTCATCAGGAGGCCTGTGGAGAATACACTGAGTCTCTGGCAGGGCTTGCCCATTGTGCAGTTTGCATTATGACTCGAACCCCATTCTGTGTGGAGACTACCTGTGATTAGAGTAAAGATATCTGTTTTATGTGATGAACAGGAAGGGATAAATTAAAAAGACTAAAAGTTACAGTATTTGTGGAGTGAGGTATTGTGGTAGATTCTGATGGTAGTGGTGCAGACACGTAAGTCCAGCTCTTGGAAGATGGAGACAAGGAAAATGTAAGTTTGGGGACAGCCTGGGCTACATAGTCATTTGAAGGCCAGCATGAGGTAAATAGCAAGACTTTGTCTCAAAAATACAAAACATAACCACCAAGTGTTAGTCTGGGTCCTAGTTCCAGGACCACAAAAGAGTATAATGTGAACCATACTGTTAAAGATTTTTGGTAGCTATATGAGAAAAGTTAAATGGTGGGGCTAGAGAGATGGCTCGGGTATTCAGGGTGCATTGCTCTTGCAGAGGATCGGGACTTGGTTCCTGGCACCAACAACAAGCAGCTCACAACACCTGTAACTGCAGTTCAGGGACTCTGACCCCTAGCTGGTCCCTCAGGGACACCCATGGTGCCAGTATGTACTCGCATATATACATGAAAATAAATCTTTAAAAAAGTTAGAGTTGAGATAAATGTAATATTTAGTTCACCATACACAAATTCTGCCTTGTCAACATATAATCAGTATATTACTAGTAAGCTGTGTTCTTCGTCACGCTCTGCCTGTCTCCTCTGAGCACAGGTCTTTCCTTGAACCTGGAGCTCACTTTTCTGGTGTCCCGCTAGACTGGTAGCTAGCTAATCCGCAGTCCCCCTGCTTCCACCCTCCTCAGTTGCTGACACTGTAACTGTCATACGGTGCTGTGAATCTGAACTCGGTTCTCATGCCTGTGCAGCAAGACCTCTGACCCACTATATCCCTAACTCAGCTCTACCTTTTGTTAGTACTAAGACTTGGAAAGGAAGTGAATTTGTCACAGTGGATTAGTTCATTTCAGATACTCAGTAACCGCGTGTGACTGGTAGCAACTGTATTGGGTGGTGCAGCCTTAAAGCATGAATACAGGTCAGCAGCCATGCAGAATTTCTCTCTCTAGGAAACTGCTGATGAGCAGGGGGAATTCCTGAGGATAACTCTTGTCAGGGAAGTATGGATGTCATGACAGTGCTCCATGGTCTTTATGGGTGTTGGAACATGTTTTAATAATGTTGTTGGAACATTTTGTTTGCATCATTTTAAAAGATCCTTTTTTTAAATGTACTCTTGTACATTTTTAATTTTTTAGAATGGGCTTTGAAAAAAATATCAAATTTCCCAGAATGCCTGGTAAATACTGTTCTTTATAAAATCTGTTTTAATTATAAGTTATAAATTCTGTGATTTATCTTTTAATTTGGTGTAGGAAATAATTCCCTTGAAGATGCAGGGTCCATGAACATTATGTAGCTAAATGTTTGGAGGAAAAAACTCTTTAAGAATAAAGTTGAAGGGGCTGTGATAGCTTAGTAGTTAAGAGTACTTACTGCTCTTGCTGAGACTCAGGTTTGCTTCTCAGCACCTGCATGGTGGCTCATAACAATGGTAACTTCAGGAGATCCAAAGCCCTCTTCTGACTTCCATTGGCCCTGCACACACACGATGCACAAACATACACTTATGCACACACAAATATACATAAAACATAATTTGTGAACTAACTCAGTTCTCCATTAGCTTGCGGTGAGCTAAACATTCAGGGAGGGCCCTTAGTTTCTAATACATGTTCTAGTACTCTTTGAGAAAATTCTGTGATTATATTTTCTAGTAAGATTCGGGATGAGAATGTAACTTAATGGTAGAATGTGTGCTTAGCATGTAAGGCCCTGGACTTGATTCCTACTTGACAAGAACAAAAGAAATGGCCATCAGTAGTGGCTTCAACCTCACTGAGTTGCTCCAGGCATGCACAAAAGCTTTCTAGTTGATAAGAAATTATTTTTCAATTGGTGCAAGGTTGTCGAATTGTCTTTAGAGTGTTGGTTCCAAAGCCGTGAAGGTAATACACAAAAAGGTTTCTTTAAAAAAAAGAAAAAGAAAAACCAAGACCCTTCCATAGCGTATATTCATTGTACATGGCTTAGTGGCGTTTTCATACAAGTGTATGTTTATTGGCGTTTTCATACAAGTGTATGTTGTTTATTGGGCGTATTCTGTCTTATGTTAGCTATCTAAGATTTTCTCCCATTCTGTAGGCTGTCTCTTCATTTGGTTAGCTGTTTGCTCTGTTTTATAAAAATTGTAAATTCATGAGATCCCAGTTGTCCATATTTTTTGAGCAACCGGAATCCTATTCAGAATGTCCTTGCATGTATTTTCTCTGCTTTCTGCTGGTAGTTTCAGAGTTTGGGTTCTTTCATTCAGATCTTTGGTCCATTTGAAACTGATTTTTGTCCAAGGCAAGATGCACGGATCTACTTTCATTCTTTCATGTGTGGATATCCAGTTTTCCCAGTGTCGTTTGTGAAACTGTCTTTTTCCCAATGTGTTTCTGTTACCTGTTAAAAATCAAGCATCTGTAGTTGTGTGCGCTTATATCTGGGTCCTCTGTTACAACAACATATACAACATACAGTCCTTTGATCTGTATGTCTGATTTTGTACAGTGTAATGTTGTTCTTGTTACTACAGCTCAGTAGTATAACCTGAAATCAGGTATACTTCCAGGATATTATCTTGCTTAGAATTGCTCTGTTTGTAGTCTTTCATGCTTCTCATGAATTTTAAAATAGTTATTTTCCAACTTCTGTTATCATGGCATTAGAATTTTGATGGAGATTGCATTGAATCTGTAGATTGCTTAATCAGTATAGCTGTTTTCACAGTATTTCTTAAAATTCATGAGCATCATTTCAACTGTTGTACCTTTATATTTGTAGCCCACCTGGAATCTAGTTTTGTGTATGGTTAGAGAGAAGATTAACTTTGTTCTGTGTTGACAGCCAGTTACGCAGCACCATTTATATATATGTGTTGGGGGATCCTGTGTGTATGTGTTTCACTGGGAATTAAAATGAAGACCTTACCTATGTTGCTGGGAAAGTGCACTACCAATGAGCTATACCCACAGTCCAGAGGAGGGTTCTGTCTCCCAGTGCGTGCAGCGCCATACCTGCTGCTTACTGGTTTTTTGAGACAAGGTCTCAATTGATAGCCCAGACTTCCTGTAAGTCAAGATCTTCTGTTGCATTGTCTCAAAGACTGGGTAGATCTTCAGATGCAGTTTTTAGTTTTGGAGTGTTTTCCATCTGTGGTGTTATGGAAACCCACCATAAATGACCACTCAGATGTAAAATTTACAGCCAACTGAAAGTCTGTATTCCAGCCAGTGGGGATTACACTCAGGTACTCAGGGGACCCAAGTGCAGCCCTAAGCATTTGGAGCAAGAGGCTTTTAAAGGTAAAAGCCAAATTCTGGTACCTCACTTTGTAGCTGCAGGTTTGCATGAACAGGCATTTTAACAGAAGCTAGGATGTTAGCTGGTGGGGAAGATTTACACAAGCAGGCGGTTTAAAACAAGGTCAGATAAGTTAGCTGGAGCCTCTTGACCTCTGGTCCTAGAATAGGGTTGGGGAATTTCCCATAGTACTCTCTGTCAAGGAGATTAAATTCTAGTTAAACCTGAAAGGGTCTCAGCGAGAATACAAGGTAGAGGAACCTGTGCACCTTCTTGCCCTGTCAAAATCCCCAGTGGTTCTATAGGCATGAGTCAAATTATTAACTTGTCCTGTTCTAGGGGACGTAGCTGGTCCCAAGGACCAGTAGCTTAACTGAGTTGATTCTTTGTTTGGTATAGTTGGCCATTCAGTTGACAATGCAGGGTTCCACCATTAGGCCCATCAGAGTAATCCGTGGTGTTGGCCCTGGGGATCAGGGAAATAGAGATTGATACTAAGTCTCTAATCTATATCTCTTTTCTTTCCTTTAAGATTTTCTCTGACCATAGCAAGGTTTTCCCTAATTACAACTAATTGGTTGGCTTACAAACAGCAAGTTTCTTCTAAGGCCATGCAAAGTCCTCCCTATTTCATAAGAACCTTCTTCAGTTCTGTAGGATTATCTCTGCAAGGGAGCCAACTTGGCTCTCCAGCTTGGAAATAGAATTCTCCAAAAGGCATAGGTCTATCTGGGAACTTAGTTCCCTAAAGTTTTGGTTCCCAATAATTAAGGCTGAAGTGCCTATACTAACTGCACTGGTGACTCCTGCCCCTTACTAGGACTGGGGCCAGGACTGGGGCCCATTGACTTCTGTTAACATCAAGTCAAAGGCTAACATGAACTTTCCCTCTTCTCCATTATGGACATATACCTGGGAGATATCATAGACCAGTAAACATAGTGGGAATATGGCTTTCCAGTGAGTTGGAGGAGGCACAGTTTAGTCAGACTGTTAGTACAAGCAAGCCAGGTAAGAGTTCTTCCACATGTACTTTTATCATATCCCAAGTTACCTCTTAGTGTTTATATTCAGCTCAGATGGAGATGGAAAGGTACCCTGGCAGTCAGGAGCCAAAAACCACATAGTCCTGACATGGGGAAGGTGTCCTGTAGCCATTTATTAGTCCAGCAATATATTAGTAAAGACATTTCTATAGGTACAAGCTTGACAGACCTCAGCAGAGAGCACAGCAGCCGTCTTCCAGCTCCAGCTGCTTCTCTACTTAGCAGTTTCTTTTCTTAAAAGGCCCTTCTTGCTCTCTCTTTGTCTATTTGCATGATCACAGATACAGGGGTTGTACTATCCCAAACCTTTGGCTGTTGGGGTGTGTCCATATTTATAGTGGGGTGCCATCCAACACAAGGGGCCAGGCCACACTCTGTCCAAGCCATGTCCATATCTATAGTGTGGTAACTACAGGACAATTAAGAGAGACCAGGCAGTGCCCTCTGCTGCCTCCTGCCTGGTGGAGTATCCAAATGACCAGCAACTCCGTTTATGTTGAGCTAAGAGGGAGCAGCTTTTACTTACATTAGAAAGCAGGTTGTTGCCAGGGCTGTGGTAGTGCATGCCTTTAATCCCAGCACTGGTGAGGCAGAGGCATCTTGAAACCCCCCCCCCCCCACACACACACACACACAAAAAAAGAAAGCAGGCTGTTTCAGCTATAGAAATCACATCCTTTCTGGTAGATGGCAGCCGGTGCAATGATTATCTTCAGTAAACCTAATATCTGGAGATAACGGGCAACAGTGTCCCCAATGAAAGTGTTAATAGCTCTGAGGAAGGAAAGTACCCTGGCGGTCAGGAACCCAGGGACCACACAGCTCTGAGGTGGGAAGGTGTCTCCAGCTGAGCTGGAGTGTTACAGTGTAACAGCTCCACTTTGTTTCCTCTGCTCTGAAGGGAGAAGTTTCCTGTTGCTCATTGGTTTGTGGTTGTCTCCCTCAAGTGAAAAGCATCAGCTGAAGTTGTGCCCCCTACTGAAGAGAGAGCAGAAAGCAGCTCTTTATATAGTGTTTTTGGGAAAAGTGGAGCTTTCTATGGTAGCCTGAAATTGGTGGGATTTTTTACACCATTTGAATAGTCTGGGGTGTGGTTGAGGAGTCCAGCTCTGGGCAATATGGATTAGTTGGGGCTACTTCTGCCCATACTGCCAGGTTGGGGGAATCACACAGCTGGCCTGGAGTAGAGTCCCTGGTATTCTCGGGGGGGGGGGGGAGCTATCCTATGGAGGGTGGGGATTCAAGCCCTAGAGCTCCACAGCCTCGCAGAGCCAGACTTCCTTAAAGGGGAAATGTGCCTGCTCCCCAGTGGTCCTCTTCCCTGTTTGGGGCTCATGGAGGGCACAGTAGATATCAGCCTGAGCCTCAAGGTTCCTAGCAGGTTAGCTAGGGAGCCAAGCAGCAATCCGTAGAGGCAGCAGGTAGCCAGAAGGCCCAGGCTGCTGGGAAAGGTCAGGTTTGCTCCATGGCAGAAGCCCAGATGGCAATGAGACGGTGGTTGGGAGGCATCAAGGGGTGAGATGACCCCAACGCTCAGCACACTGCTGAGGGCAGAGAGGGTGAGGGGCTACAACCTCAGCATATGAGTTTTTGGTTATATGAACATTCTTAGCTCTATAGGACTTGTATCTTTTATTATCTTTCACTTCTGCAAGGATTTCCAGGTAAGATTTTGAACTTTTTGGCTGTGTGACTGACTTTAGCAGCTAAGTCTACTAACAGATCACTGTTATTTCAATGACTTGAAAACCACTTTTTGTCTCAGTGACAAAGTCATAAAGGGTAAGAGGCGAGGTCACAGACTATTTGTGATTCAGAAGAGCTTCAACAGGCACTGAAGAATACAGTCTCTAATGACTTGACTGTAACAATCCCTGTCTTCCCCAGCTTCAGTTCTAGCTCTTTAACTGTCTAGAACTGTGAATCCTTATCCAAAGTAACTTTTCTTCTTAATATGAAAAAAAACCCAGGATTATACATTTATTTTCTTTGGCATAGCCCAGTTTCCTCTGCAAGATTCCATTGCTTTGCTAGCAATGATTTAGGTGTGTGATGACTGCAGTCATACGGCGTGCTGCAATTTCATCCTGAGCCCCCCTTGTCCCTGGGCCGGCTGGTCCCGGCTCCACGCCGGGCACACCGTCACATCCTCCAGCAGGGCGGCAGCACTCCATGAGCCTGCTCTGAGAGAAAATACTTTAACTTTATTTTCCTGAATTTATTTCATTATCCAATTTTAAGTGGTTTGTATTCCTGCTGTGTAAGCATGTTTGCTTTGACAAGAAGTGAAGCAATGCTATGTGATAGAAATGCTTCATAAACTCAGGGTCCGCTGGTCTAAAGTCCATGTCCTAGAAGAACGGTGGACTACAGCATTGCACTCTGCTCACTCAATCCCACTCAGGCAGCTTCGGGTGTCCTTGCACGTGGTCCCTGTTACTCACTGTCCTCTAAACACTGTCAACTGCTGCAGAAGTGACAGAAAAGCACTTTTCTTTTACTGTGAACCATGGATGTTCTGCCTGGGGAGGTTTTTTCAGTTCTGTAGGTAGGACTTAGATGCTCTAGAGAATACTGGTTTGAGTAATACCAGCTTGAGATTCACTTCACTACCCTAAGTGTGACTGACACCCTCTCCTCACTGATTTTCCTGCATACTCTGAGTGCCTGGCATCCACACAGCCTTCTGAGTTCTTCTCTGGCACTAAAACACTGCTACTGTTGATGTATATCTCCTCTGCAGTAGCAGATTTTGCACTGATTGGCAACTCCCTTTTCTCTCTGCAACCAGTGCCACGGTTATGTTAGGATGGAGATTTTAAACTATACATGGTTCAGGCGAGTCAGGGGAGTGTTTGACTTAGGAAAACCTGCTTGTACCTTGAGCTCAGAGATAGGACCTGAAAAAGTCATGGATACTCAGATGGTGTGTTCACAGGATATGTGACATACCCAGTAAGGTGCCTGAGGTTGGAGGGATTCAAAATTTGAGGAGACAAAATGCTTTCTCTGCCCTAAGATTAGAACAGCTAAAGAAACCAACTTAAGACGAAAAGCACAAAGATCTTACGACAAGTTCATAGAAGAGTGCTGATGGTGAGCTGGTTAGAACCCACAGTGTTTCTTCACTTCGAACTTGGAGTCATTGTGGAGAGTACCTACAGAGAAGATGAACACATCCCTGTTTGTACAAGTCAAGCCTTTTAAGGAAGATTTACAAAAGGAAACTCAGCGTGGGCCAGACTGTGACCCTAGATTTTATAAGGATGTCTACTTGAATGATGACTCCAAGGATGTGACCCCTGACATAATGGAATTGAATTTTAGGGGTCAGTATATTGGCCATTTGTTGTAGGTAGCAACTAAAAAAATGTCTGGCTCATTTCATCAAGAAGGTGGAATTTGTTGGCATTACAGCACATGCTGGTGAATTGTGGATCAAGAACGGAAAGTTGAAGGGCAGAAAGATGGCTCTGTGGATAAAATGCTTGCTGTGTAAGCCTGACAACCTTAGTTCATTCAAGTCCTCAGAAACCACATAAAAACCAGTCTTAGTGTGCTCCTTCTGGGAGATGGGAGGCAAGTGTCTGAATCGGCAGACACATGCAGGTCAGCCGGCCTGGCGTATGCATCAGTGAGCACGGTAAAAAGCGAGAGCCAACACTTGAAGTCCTCGTTCCTCCATACATACACTGTGTATTTTATCCTAGACAGTGCAATGCATAGTTCACTTCTCGGTGAAGTTTACTAAAATGTGCCGGGCAGTGGTGGCACACACCTTTAATCTCAGCACTTGGGAAGCAAGGGCAGGTGGGAGGCAGGGGCGGGCAAGTGGATCTCTTGAGTTCAAGCCCAGCCAGGTCTACATAGAGAAATCCTGTCTCAAAAAAAAAAACCCTAAAAACAACAAAAAGAACACTTCACTAAAGTGGGATAAAAATGTAACATCTAAACATGCACGTTTGTCTTAAGGACTGTTAATAGAAACTAGTTTGAAATAATGTACAGAATTAAAGATTATTAAAGAGTGGTGATTAAAGCAATTCGATGATTGTATTTTTGTGGTGGGAAGTACAAAAGCTTAATGCTCTTGTTACACCTGATGTCTAATGACACAGATCAGTGTAAAGCGTAAGGTTTAAGACAGCACTGTTCATGCGTTGTCTGTCTGTTGAACTCTTGGTATGTTAGCACTCAGATCAGCAATAAGTCCTTCTCTGGAGTATGGACTTCTAGGGAGTTGCGTTAACTCACATTCACCTTTCCCCTGTGGTGAACAGTGTGAGAGAACGTTTAAAAGTAAGCCAGAGCCTGAAGATTGATTTTGGTCTTAGGCGAACCGTTGAGAGTATTATCCAGGAACTTGACTGCTGTGAGAAAGAAGTAGTCAAGTAAGGATAGGCTGAGTTGCCGAGGAGTGCGGATCTGGAGTAGAGCTTGAATGCAAATCCGATTTACACCACTGAGCCCTCCCGCCAGCCCTGCATATCCTGTCTAGAGTGGAGTTACTATAAAACCTTCCCTACTCAGATTGTGGTGAGCAGATCAGAAGCACTCGCTCTGAGAGTTTGGCCATCCTGTGACATACATCTGTAGCCCCAGAACTTGACCAAATGGGGAGGTTCATTGTGAGCCCAGGCCCACTTAGGTTGACACAGCTAAACCCAGTCTCAAAAGAGCCAAACAGTTCTTAGAAATACTGCTGTACTGGCTTATAGAACGTTTTAAGATTTTCATTTATGTATGAGTGCTCTGTCAGCATGTACACCTGCATGCCAGAAGAGGGCATCAGACTCCATTATAGAACTGAACTCAGGACCTCTGGAAAAGCAGCCAGTGCTCGTAACTGCTGAGCCATCTCTCCAGCCTGACTTATAGAACTTTTAAAAATAATTTTTATTACTTTGAGAATTTTTATGCAATGTATTTTGGTCATACCCTTGACTCACCCCAGATATATTCTTCTCCAGTCCACCTAGCTGCCCACCTTTAAAGCCCATCAAATATGATTTGTGCTGCCTGTGTGCTCTTGTATATGTGTGGGCTGTGCTGCAGGGTGGTGCACCTTAAAGAACAATGACTCTCCATCCTAGCAGCCCCGGTGCCAATAGCTCCTCTGCTAGAGGTGGAGCTTCATGCCCATTTCACCTGTCCATGTGGGAGTCTTGTCTGGCCCGCGCCTGTGTAGGTCTTGTGGGTACTCTCTTGGCTGCTGTGAATTCTCAGAGCCAGCTGCCCCACTGTGTCCAGAAAGCAGTTACAGTTATCCACTGCTTCTGGCTCTTAAAACCTCTCTCTCCCACAGAGATCCTTGAAGGAAGGTGTGTGTGTAGTTTAGGGTTGAGCATTCTTCGGTCTCTTTTCTCTATACATTGACCACTTGAAGGTCTCTATGTTAACCACATATACTGCAAAAATCTTCTATGATGAAGATGACAGGTGCATTAATTTGTGGGTATAATGGCAAGCCATTAAAGTTAATATTTGGCAGAATAATAGTAGTACTTTCTCCCCTATGGTCTGTAACCTGTCTAACCACAGGTTCTTGGCCCCTATAACTTGGTGTTAGGTATGGGTTTCAACTTGGAGTAGGACTCAATCAGAAAGCGATTGGTTACTAGTGACATTTCTGACACTGTTGCACTGGTGGGCATGTCTTGTCACAGCTAGTCATTATTGTGACTCACACAATTCACAGTTGGGTAAGATTGTGATTCCTTTAAACTCTGGTTTAAAGCATAGCACCTTCCAAAGCTATGACCGCTAGTCAGTAGGCATGAAGCTTTCTGGTAAGTACCAGCTTAGTTTCTGTGTTCCGTGACCCAGGTATGTGGCGTTTCACTGCCAGGTTCTGAAGGGTAATCAGGAGCATTAACAATGGCTTGAATGCAATACTTGAGGGTCCATAAGGACCTCACAGGCCAACAACTCCAACAGAGGTGACCCATTTCTGGCACTGTATTTTTGTTATTCTGTGGTATATAGTAGGGGCATTGAAAGAATTTTAAGAATCACGATAAATCATTGATTACAACAGTCTCTGTTGACTCTGAAGTCAGTTGTTGAAAGAACACAATGGGGACAAATGACTCGGTGTCCTATCTTTGTTACTCTGAGGACTGAAATTTGTGAATGGAGTAGAGATTTGGTTTTCTCTTTTTTTGAGGGGGGGTCTTGCTGGGCCATAGTGGCGTATGCTTTTTTTTTTTTTTTTTTTTTTAAAGCAGGGTTTCTCTGTTGTAACTCTGTCCTGGAACTCGCTCTGTAGACCAGGCTGGCCTCGAACTCACAAAGATCTACCTGCCTCCAGAGTTCTGGGATTAAAGGCATGTGCCACAACCAACATCCAGGAGAGAATATCTCATAGCTAGCAAAGATCTTTCCCATTCTGTAGGCTGACTCATTTAAGTGAGTTTCTTCTGGTGAGAAAAAGCTGTTGAGTTTCAAGAAGTCTTGATTGTTGATTATTGGCCTTTCTTCGGAGCAGTCAGTCCTGTCCTGAAAGCCCTTAAGTGTGCTCCTCACTTTTCCTCTTTCAGCTTTTGATCTTAAGTTGAGGTCCTTGGTCTGTTTGGAGTTGACGTTATGCAAGGTGAGAGATCGGGTTTTAATTTGTTCTTCTGCATGTATATATCCAGTTTTCCAGCACCAATTTGTTGAAGATGCTGTCTTTTCTTCAGTGCATATTTTTGGCATCACCATCAAAAATCATGTGCTATAGCTGTGTGTGGCCTTGTATCTGGGTCTTCTGTTACTTTTGTTGGCCAGTATGTCTGTCTTCCTGACTGTGGCCCTGCAGCATGATGAGGTCAGGTGTGGGGATACTTGACCAGCGTTATTTTTGCTCAGGGTTGCTTTGCCTCCCCAGGATCCCTTCTGCTTCCATATGAATTTAAAGATTGCTCTATTTCTGTGAAGACTGTCTCGAATTTTGATTGGGAATCTATAGGTTTCTTTAATAAGATAACCATTTTCACATTGTTGATTTTCCAATTCATGAGCATGGGACGTTTCCATCTTCTAGTTCTTCCTCAATTTCAAGTGTTTTAAACGGTGTGTGTGTGTGTGTGTGTGTGTGTGTGTGTGTGTGTGTGTTCATATTCAGGCATGTACATATCAGGGCACACGTGGAGATCAGAGGACAACTACATGGGTCAGTTCTCTCCTACCTGTGGGTATTGGAGATTGGGCTCAGGTCACCAGGTTTGGTGGCAGGTGCTTTTACCCATTAGCCATCTCACTGACCCAGATGTGGATGGCTTATTAGGAAGCATTTTATTTTTGTAATTAAGCCATGAGTTACTTTGAAAGAATAGTCTTAGCTTGGGGGAGGGTGGACATAGGGCAGCAGGAGGGCAGAGTTTGGGGTGAGGACAGCTCTAACATGCATGCATTCTTGCCCAGACTGTACAGTGGTGAGAGTACAGTGCTGACACACAGACACAGGGAGCAGCAGGACATCTACAGCTAGACAGGATAATGTAGACGGGCGACACAGCAGCACAACTTTAAAAACTCCTGCAAAGGCCAGAGTCCCTTCCACAGGCTGACATTTCCCTCTCCGGGGTCTTTGCCTGAGGACACTGAGAGTATGCTGTGAAAAGCTGTGAGGAGACATTCCCCGGGCGAACAGCACTAACCCCACGGTCTGAGCTGGCTCAGGCTCTGCCAGGATCAGTCCCAGGTAGGCGTGTTTCCCCTATCTGCTTGCTTCTCCTTGCCACAAGGAGAGGACACGCAAATGGAGTGCTGCCCGCCAGCCTGGTGGAGGTATAAACAGCTTTGGCCTTTTGAGAAAGTAGACCCTGGGAAAAGATTGCTGTAGGAGGCGACATTGGTAAAAAAGAAACGACAGAAGCTCAAAAAGTTTAATTTTATTGCTGTTGCTGGCGGGTGCGGGGAGGGGGGGTGTCACTGAAATAGGTTCTTCGTCCTGGGCGGCATTTCTGAACAAAGCACAGCAATTAAAGGTGTCAGTGGTGTTCGTAGCTTCCAGCCGTCACCCTGAAGTAGTGAGAAGACAAATGCAAGGGAAATAATACAGCCAGAGGATATGAGCTCCTGAGTAGTGACTCTCTTCACTTCTGGCAGTGTTTCCTTGTCTGTGCCTTCAGTTCAAGAGGGAAAGGAAGAGCTGGGCCTCTGTGTCACCTTGTGGCTGATATCTATCCTGGTGTGTAAGGGACCCAGGTGAAATGGATACATGAGTTGTAGACCAGGCCCTGTGAGATATATCTGAAGCACCCCTCCCAAAGCTGTCCCCTTTTCTCTGTGGTAGCTCTAGATAATCCCAGAGCACCAGGTGTTGTTCCCAAGGATCCAATAGTTTATCTGATGGTTATCCATTCCTCAGAGGGAAACCTGCTGTGTCAGAGTGCTGCTCAGAAACACTTGAAGCACACAGATATTTATTTACTTACCTTTGTTGGCAGGATTGTGAAGCTTCACATTGGGCTGCAGAGCCAGGGCTTGAGCCAGCAGCTGGAGAGAGTCCAGGACTAGAGCGTTTAGGGGTTTGAGGTGGAGAGCAGATGGGTGGGGGGCAGGAGGGCAGCAGTACAATCAAGCAGTTCATACTGCTTTGCGTTTAGCTTTGCTGTCAGCAGAGCCAGCTTCAGTTGTGCCAGAGGGCTGCCTGGCCACCATTGCCAAGACCAGAGGGAGGGCGCTGCCTCACAGCCCTGACTGAACCACACTGCACCGGACTATTCCAAATAGCTCCTGTGCTATCTTTCCCTTGGAGGCAAGTCTCCTCCCAGTCGTCCCCTCCTGCCTCCTGCTCCTCCCCTCCTCCCCCCTCAGTGAGAGATGATGCGGTTCTCTATTGCTAGGCTCAGCCGGCTGATGTCACTGGCAGCGGGAAGCATCAGCAGCCAGATCACATGCTACCTAGTCTGTAATGCAGACGGGATAGGGGTGTGTGGGGAGGGGGCTATACGGCAGCTATCCTTGCTTAAATGCCCCCAAAAGTACAGAGGCAGCAGCTGCAGCATCTGGCAGGCTTGGATGTCTTGCCCCTGAACCTGGGGAAACTATTATTGGTGATATTTATTGTTGGTAGTATTGGGGAAAACATCCCTTAACTCTAGGGGTTTGTTTTGCTGTTCTCATTTCTAAAACAGACTTCCAGGACTCTGAAGAAACAGTTACAAGCAAGATGCTTTTCCCAACCTCTGCGCAAGAATCTCTTAGTGGCCTCCCAGATGCAAATAGCATGTGCCTTAGCCAGCAATCACTCAGTCTGACTGGCTGGAACCGACCCTGGAGCACCCAAGACTTGGACCGACCCCGGAGCACCCAAGACTTGGAACGACCCCGGAGCACCCAAGACTCAGACCGACCCTGGAGCACCCAAGATTCAGATTCCTCAGCCCAGAGCAGCACACAGTCTGGTGAGTGCAAGAAAATAAGGTGACTGGCTAGAGGAGGGGGTAGGTGGGGTGGGAACTAGGACACCAGAGCAACAGTTGTTCTGTTCCTGCATCACTCCCTATGTACACACAACATGGGGCTGTTTAGCAAGTGATGGTAGCTGTGAATGTTGCAGGACAGATGGCTGCTGGTAAAGGCAGATAAGGCTTTTCTACTTGCCCTGACAGTTCCCCGGAGGTATTAGTCTGCACCTGAGGTGGCCCTGACAAGGGTCCCCAAGGTTACAGCCTGATGTAGAAATGATCCATCTTAAGCCCCTGGTGCCCAGGCCGTCTTGGAGATGATGAAGCAAAACACTTTTAGGTGGGGGAGGGGACTTAAAGGACTGATGACTGGATGAACAGATTCTGTTCAGTGGTTTTAAAACTAGAGAGTTGTATGTGAAGGTTGGGTGGCCCTGAGTCACGGCAAGAGAAAATTAACTGAGCAGTTTTATCTGGATATTGGGATTGCCTTAACATTAGGTTACAAGCATCAATCCTGGAAAGGGGCTGGCTACGGGAGGAGGTAGGGTAACTCCCAGATTCAAAGAGGAGGAGGAGGTAGTCCTGTCCTCCCACCATCTGTCTGTCTGTCTGTTGAAGGTAACTGGGTGCGGGGCCATTTCCCTTTAGCATCCCTTATCTTCTTGGTATAGGATCAATGGGAACAGGTTACAGGGAATTCTTGGCAAATCTTTGAATTGCTTCTGCTCAGACCTTCCCATTACTTGTCTATTCCCTTCTTGTGGTATTTGGGGGAAGATCGGCCAGAGGAAAGCCTTAAAGCTGTCTAGGAAAAATTGTGAACTTAAATGTTACAGGATTACTCAAAATCAATATATTTTACTTTAGTTCATAATACAAAAGTATTAGATTCTGTAGGAAGAGGGAAATGGGGAATTGGGGTGTGTGTGGCATTTGTTATGAGCCTGCTGTGCACCTCCAGCTGTACCTTCAGATACCTCCCTAGTCTAGGACCAGCAGTCATGGCAGCAAGGTACTGCCCTGTTAATTTCTCTGGCCTCCACCCCATTTGGTGGGGTGGTTTATTGTTGTTTTTAATGCTTTTCAGAGTTTGGGACTCTGAATGTCTGTTAGACATTTTAATGCCCATTTGTTTTGATAAAATGCATTTGGGGAGGAAGAAGGTTGATTTTTTTTTAATTAGTTTATGGTTAGGATCTCTTGAAGGTAAAGTTATCTTGAGTGTTACCTGACTTTTATCTAATTCCAGCTTTTATGGAAAGGTTGATAACTGCTTTATTTCCTAGGAACAGAAAATGTGTCACTATTTGATGTCCTTTGCTTTGGAGGCCACAGTATTTTTTTATGTGTTCTTTGAACCAAGTTTTGTGCTTTCTTTACTCCCACAGGATCTGAGCAAAAGAGCTCACACCAGAGATGATCACCTACTTGTGGTCATCAGTGTCTGATTTGTGCTGATATCAAATTGGGGTGTGGCCTTCCTTGACTCTTGTTTCTCCTAACTACAAAGTTAGCCTCTGAAATATAACTAGGTCTATGGAAATTAAATGTGTGCATTCTGAGGCTTAGAGGGCCTCCTCTAACAGCTCAATATATTATGGTGATTGTCTGCTCATGAATTCATGGCCAGCCTGGGCAGTGTAGCAGGATCTTGTCTCATGATTGGAGGGAAAGGGAGGAGACAGACAGAAAAGTTGGGTCTAGGCATAATCCTGTCCACTTTACCACCCTCTGAAAAACCTGATCTTAGAGCTATTGGTGTTTTTCTTCACCTTCCACCTCAAGCACTGTAGTGATAAATATCACATGATTTTGTGGATCAGGGAAGGAGTGCAGCCTGAATCTGAGAATTCATAAAGACTGAGGCTGTCCCCAGTGCAGTGATCTGGCTGTGAGGGCAGGGTTATCATGGGTGTATCTTGCTTTCTGGGGTAAAAGACACACTCATCCCTCATCTTCATGCCGTGTTTACCCTCAGGAGCTGTGGTGGTAGCCTTCGTGGAAAGCCTTTAAGAGGGTGCCATGTCCTAGAGTAGGATGGAGCCCTCCCACCAGCCAGCTGCAGTGCCAGATCGTGCACCCTTGCCAGCAATGCAGGAACACTCAGCCCACATTCCAGTGCCCACACTGTCTTCCCATCTGAAAACCAACTCACTCAGTTTCTTGAGAAAGGGAGGGATAGCTCAGCAGCTTCAGAAGTCTGTGAATTGTGCTTGCAGCAGCCTGGGTTCAAGTTTACTGCTTCGACTCTGGTTGGTGATGTTTCCCCAGAAAGGTGTAGCTTCACATCTGTCTTGTACCACTTCTAAGTATTGACAGTGCGTTGGGTAAGGTTGGAAATGGGTAAGATTGACTGAAAATCCTGACTACAAATTCAGCAGGCATTAAACACCAGCTGTAAGTCAGAGGATTGTGTTGGACACTGGAGATACTTCAGTGAATGGATAAAATCCTTGCCATTAAGGTAAAAGAAGAGCGCCAACTCCCAAAAGTTGTTTTCTAACGTACACACATGTGCATTCATGGGTGCACGCAGAGGAAGTAAATGAAATTTGAAATTTCCAAAAAAGAAAATAACACTATCAAAGATAGTATCAGTGCCTGGGGTAGGGATGGTGTGACAGAGAGCCACCAAATATCAGCTTGCTGTGTTCTTCCCTACGGAGCACATTGTGATGTCAGCGCTTGCACACGAGCAAAAAGCGCACAGATGCGAAGGGCCCAGAGTGACACACTGTTGTCAGCATCCGCATTCCAAACCTGATGTCTTTTGTCCTAAAACTCCCACTCCTCCTGTTGAACCCATTTTCTGTGACCAGAGCCTTAATATGTTAGACAAGAAGACTAAGCGTACACTCATATAGTACTACGTCCCCGTGTAGTACATAGTACCCGAGTACCTACATCCCCGTGTAGTATATAGTACGTAAGTACCTACGTTCTCATGTAGTATATAGTACCTAAGTACTATACGGGGAGCAATGTAGCCAGAGGTAATGTGCTCCCGTGATTAAATCTGAGGGCACAGGCACTTGGTGGACAGTTTCCACTCTCCCTCCACCCTTGGTCTCATTGGTCAGCCTTACCACCCACTGGATTTGTCTTTCTGCTTCTCCCCTCATTACTCTCCTGTGTGCAGTGTTACTCAGCAAGAAAGTGCAGTGACTTTTAGAATCTACCTTGGGGGACCTGGAACAAAGGACTCTAATCACCACTTTATACACAAGCCCAATGGGCCAGTGCGATACGTCCTATCTATCCTAATTCCCTTTAGAAGTCTCATGGGATCGACCCATTTGTTCACTCGCTTTGGTTTCTGTCCTGTTAGCCGGTTGAATGGAATGTTCTGTGCTGTGTCATTTGCAGACTTCCCCATTGATCCACAGGTTAGATCAGCCTGAGATGATACAGTTGTCTTTGACATTTTGCTCTGCTCTCCCAACCTTTTCCAGTGTTTATGAAGCAGCATTCAAAATAGGGTTAGGCTTCTCCTGTGTGGACTTCCTGGGCCCAACTAAGTTATCTTAAAAATTTGCTTCAACATCCTACAAGTAGCCTCAGAACTAAGGGCACATATAGGAAAGAAGGCTTCCCATACACAGCAGTATATCTTAGGGTAGAAATAATGACTCCTGATCTAGCTCCTCTCTGTGACTGCTCTCCTAGATAACAAGTGTTTGACGACGGCGTCCTGGGTGTAATGCACTTCAGCTGTGAGCTTGATCTGAGAGGGGTGTCTTGCAATCCGAGCGTCCATTGCCAGCCCCTGCTGCTGTTGCCAGTGCTGCCGTCAGATCTGGTACTTTATACTCTTGGAGAAGGAAGCTTCAGAAAATTCCAACAATGACTCAGCTGAAAACCCAGGGTCCTGGCATAGAGAGAAGGGCGAAAGTAGAGAAAGTTAAAAATCAGTCTAAAAATATTACTGCTGATTTGGTCTCTTGTATTCTGAGATGGTATTAATGAGTTGGAACCTTCTGCCAGTTTGGGCAGTGAAGGGACAGTCGGGTCACTCGATGGCGTCTGACTGTGGGTCAGTTTCCAGAAACTTGGCTCATTCTCTGGGCTGAAAAAGATCTCAACCACCTTAGTTCAGAGTCTCCTATTGTTGACATTGATTTTATCCCGTTTGTTTATCAGCTGTGCATTTCATCTATATGTGTATACACATAGTCTTTATGAACAAAACATTAAAACAAAAGTGAGCTTACATAGATTGTCTCTAACAAAACAGTAATGACTTTGGACAACTTAAAATGGATATATTCACTTATTAAACTGTTATTTTTATATTTCAAATTTGTCCTTTTCCCAGTGATGCAGTGATGTCGTGTATGCGCGCGCGTGTGTGTGTATGTATGTATGTATGTGTGTGTGTGTGTGTCTTAGCCTTTAATGACTGAGCCATCTCTCCAGCCCCAGTAATGTCTTTTGTAGCAGTTCTCTTGCAGTTTTTAAACATGTATTTGCCTGAAGCAGTAGACCTTCGCTCCCTTTGTTTCTGTTCAATGTAAACTTTTTACAAGATGCAGCTAGTTCTGGCCATTGCTTTTCTGAAAATGTTCTATTCTGTGTCATTCTTGTTATCTTAACCTTGTTGACCTTGATACTGTGTTTCTCCTTTCTGCTTCTTCTCTACTCCCATATAATGTTTTTAGAAATCAGACTCTTGGTGAAATGTCCTGTATAGCCACTTTGGCTTCCTATATCCCTTGGTGTTAGTCTTCATTGTGCTGTAAGAGTCTTATTTATAAGCTCCGTTCTTAAATTAAGATAAATAATTTCAGCTGGGCAATGGTGACATACACCTTTAATCCCAGCACTGGGGAAGATCTCTGTAAGTTAGAAGCCAGGCTGGTCTACAGAGTGAGTTCCAGGACAGCCAGTGCCACAAAGAGAAACCCTGTCTCAAAAAACAAAAAACTTAAACAGACAAAACATATGAAAACAAAAAACTTAAACAGACAAAACATATGAAGCGTGTTTGGGTGTAGTACAGGGAGTAATTAGAAACTTAAATAGCAAACTTAGGGTTTTTTTTTAGACTGGAGTTTTCAAAGCTTTAATGTGTATATAGAAACCTAAAAAAATCTTGTTAAAATGCAGATTCTGATTCAGGTGTTACGTGATGTCCAAGGTGCATTTTAATGAGTTCTTACAGTGGCCATAACTAAGTATTGAGACCTCCCTTTTAAGTCCCCTGCACTTCTGGTAGGTAAGATTGCTCATCTGTGGTTGATGATCTTAAAATGATTTGAATAAAAAGGAGACATGCCAAGGACATGAAAATTAGTAGACACAAGGTCCCTGTAACACAGCCCATGAATGATACACTTCAGAAGATGGACCTTGAAGTTAGAAAGAATCAGACTCTGCTCTGCTACTGTATGCGTATCACTACACTACCCTCAAAGCTAGTTTCCTTTGTTACAATGGGCTAATACTTTGTAAAATTAGGGAAAGATTCATATCGACCCGAAGAGTTTCTGTCATATGTTTGATGTTCAGTAAATGAAAAAGTTGCTATTAGTAGGAAGTTGACTGAACCTGGTCCAGATCATAAAGTAGATGACTGACCATCTCTTGAGAAAGTAGTGTTTACAGTATGGGTTGTTACGCCATTTTCTATTTAGATAGGCCTGTTGCTATAGTAGACAATTGTTTGAAACAGGGTCTAACATGTAGCTTTGACTGGCTTCTAGAGATTGGTTTGTAGACCAGGCTGTCCTGGAACTCATAGAGATCCATCTGTGTGACCTCCAAGCACTGGGATTAAAGGAGTGTGTCACCATGCCAGGCCTCAGAGTCGAAGATTTCTATAAATACAATTCCTGTTGTTGACACAGTAATTTGTTAGAGCACCAAGATACTAACAGTTCGCATGTTAATTGAGTAGATAGAATTTGTAGCTGGTAAACATCAATGTAAGTGAACAGGAGTTGGAGTGAATGAGTAGAAGTCACCCGTAGTGGCTGCCAAGTTGGGTGTGGGCTCTTTCTACACTTAAAACACAAAAACAGAACTGCTTTAGGTGAAGCACAGTTCCTGTAGTCCATTCTCTCCTTCCTAATGTCCCTAGGGCACAACCCTTTACCATCCTCTCTTTCGGGCATTTTTTTGCATATTGTTTTATGCTATTTGATACTGCAAAAACACAGGTCTTGTTTCAAAGGAAATAGAGGTAGTTCATTTTGGAGCTCAGTATGAATGACCATAGCCTGCGAACACAAATTCAGTTTACCACAAATTACGTGTTCCAGTGTGGTAACTGTTTGATGAAACTTTTATAGTAACAAAACAAAAGACAAATTAAGGCACTTTAAAAATACACTGATGAGCCAGGTACAGCGATGCATGTCTTTAATCCCAGCACTTGGGAGGCAGGCGCAGGTGGTCTCTGAGTTTGAGGCCCGGTCTACAGAGTCAGTTCCCGGACAGCCAGAGTTACAAAGAGAAACTCTGTCTTGAACCCCGCCCTCCCCCCAAAATATATACTGATGATAGCCAGGTATAATGATATATGCCTTTAATCCCAACACTTGGGAGACAGAGACAGGAAGATCACTACTCTGAGGCCAGCTTGGTGTATGTACATAGAAAGTTCTATGCCAGCCAGTGCTGCATGGTGAGACCCTGTCTCAAAAAAAGAAAAAAATTACTGTACCACTTAAAAAGCTTTGTTGTAGAAAATTTCAATCATTTAGAAAACAGTAAAGAATCTTCTTCTACTTGTCACTCAGGTGTGGCAACTTCTGTAACTAGCATTGTCATTTGCTTACCCTCCTCACTGAATTATTTCTAAGGTAACCCTCACATACACTAATGGTCCAAGTACAGTCTGAGTTGTCAGTGGGTATCCCCGGCATAACAAAAACATGGGACATTTCATCATCCCAGAGTCTTGTTTCTCAGCTTACTTCCTCTTCTCCACTCTGCAGAACCCTTTGTTCTGGTTTATTTCACCACAGATTAATTTTGCCCATCCTTGAATTTCACATACATAGAATCATCACTTGTGCTCAATCTCTGTCTCTTCCCTCCTTTCCCTCCCTCTGTCCCCCACTTAGTTGGCCTGGAACTTTAAAAAAATCACCTGTTTCTGTCTTTTGAGTGCTGAGATTAAAGCTGTGTGCCACCCACCCAGCAGTATCCACTCAAAGAATTAATTAATAAAACGCTGATTGAAATGCCAGGTAGACAGATTACAGCAAAGCCAGGAAATCTCTGCTATAGACTTCAGATGCTATCTGATAACATTCTTAGGCTTCGGGGTAGTGGAAGCTAGGGGCTTTTTTGTACATCCCCAAAAGATTTTTTTTAAGATTTGGGTACAGTGTGTTATTGGATATGGGCATCTTAGTTTACCAGTGGTTCCATTGCTGAAGAAAGTGTCACTTCCTTCTCTGTTGACTGCACATAAAGCCCCAGGGAGGGGTGGATCTGAAGCTTTTAAGGGACTGTTCTGCCAGCTGTAGCCTCACCTACCTATCCATCATTGCTTTTTCCTCCCTGTCTGCTTGTAAGTACTACCCCATCTCAGATTCTTTCAACACCTTGGTTTCTCATTTAACACCCAGCTAGCAATTAGATCTCTCAAATGTCGATTGGTTAAACCAAACCAATTAATAGAATTAATACATGCTATCAGCCACAGTTCCTATATCCTGGGGCCTTGTTCTCTTCAGAACTTTTAAGAATTCATGTTCTTGCTTTCTTTATTAGAACTGTCAGCCCATGGGAATAGCTGACAGCTCTGCTCCGGATCCCTATTGCCATGCTTCTGTCTTTAACTTGTAGCACTTGGCCAGCTCCTTAACCCCTCTCTTGCTGTCAGCCTCAGATGTTGATCATAGTCTACTGTGAGTCTGTATCCATACGTGCACCTTGGTTCTGCTGGTGAATATGCAGTACGTTGTTTAAATGTTTGGTCTCTCGGCTGGATGCTGGGTACTGCTGGCTATCTTCAGCTTCTGCAGCCAGCCTCCTCTGCATCCCCCAGCAGCTCCTCAGACCACATATTCCGTGCTTCTTAGCTCTCCTCCAGACAGAACCAAGCTTTACATCGTTATAGTCGGCTCTTTTGTGATTTTTTAGGTTTACTTATTTTATTTTATGTATGTATTTTTCCTGCATGCATGTATGTGAATTACATGCATGCCTGGTACCCACAGAGGTCAGAAAAAAGGCATCAGATCCCTGGAACTAGAGTTACAGATGGTTGTAAGCCAGCATACAGATGCTGAGAAATGAACCTGGGTCCTCTGCAGGAATGGCTGGTGTTTTTAACTGCAGAGTCATTTCTCCAGTCCCTTTTTTTTTAAAGATATATTTATTGTATTTATATGAGTGCTCTAGCTGCATTACACCTGCATGCCAGAAGATGGCATCTCATCCCATTATAGATGGTTGTGAGCCACCATGTGGGTGCTGGGAATTGAACTCAGGACCTCTGGAAGAGCAGTCAATGCTCTCAGCTGCTGAGCCATCCCTCCAGCCCCTCTTTTATTATTTGATTGTCACCTCATTGTTGACCACCCTAAGTTTGTTTTTGTAAAATGTGAAGAAGGACATGGCCCTCTAGGGCACTAACACCATTTTAATAACTGGCAAGCATAATGATCTGAAAGTTTTCACAGCACTGTTTTGCCAGATTTCGCGACACCAGGGAGGACGCTAAAATCTGCTATCTCCTGCCTTTTGAAGCATGGGTTCAGGATCTTGATTATTTTCAATTATTTCAGGCAGGGGTTTTGGAAGACAATTACTTGAGAAGTTTATCAGGGATTGGTGGTGGTGGGTGTCAGAATCTAAGCATTTGAGACATTAGTTCCAGCATGCAGTTAAGTGCTAGCACTTAAAAACTGCTTTGAAAGGCCTAGGGTAAAAGAATGTTTCCCTGAAAAATAAAATAATAAACTAACTCCTTTGTGGGTATGTTTGGCCCTCCCAGCCGGTAGATGCTATACATCCTAAAATAAAAAAGAGTGGCAACAGACTGGCGAGACATCTCAATGGGTAAAGGCACTTGCCACCCACGGCTGGTGGCCCAGAATCAATCCCCGGAACCCACAGAAAGGTGGAAGAGAACCAACTCCTCAAAGTTGTTCTTGCATGTCATGGCATTTTTACCCACACATATATCACATACACTACCAGCTGTCATGTCATACATGTGTTCCCACACATACACCATACATACACTAATACCAGGAACAGCAGTAATAAGACTGATTGTGAAGAGACTGCTGATGGAAATGACATTTGTAAATGTAAGCATTTGCCACTGTAGAATAACAGTTGGATAAACATATCCGCAGTATTGCCTGCATTTAGAAAATAAAAGTTTAAGAAGACACACATGTGTTAATTATGTCTTTATTTGGAAAAAAGGTCATATGCCTGAAGATAGTGGGCCGACCTCATCCCATGAGAACAGCTGTGTTTTGGATCTTGTGTATGTGCTCTGCTACAAACGGCAGTTGTCTGGTACCCCAAGTGATGCCTTGACTTCAATTCCTGCCGCTTGGAAGTCTGGGAAGAAATCTGCTCTGAATGGCCTGTGTGTCACTTAACTGCTAGTCTGAGCTGAGGCCAGTTATACTCACTGTTCATTGAGCTACTTACATTATTTGGGTTCATCTCTCAGATAGGTGGTGTGGTGATTTGAACGAGATATCCCCATAAGTCTCTGGTGTTTGAATACTTGATTTTGAATACCCCAAGTCAGCTGCTTAGGATTAGGAGGTGTGACCTTGGCTGGAGGAAGAATATCAATAAGGGTGGGCTTTGAGGTTTCAAAAGACTCACTCCATTTAGCTCTCTACCTCTTGCTTGAGGTTTGAGCTCTGAACTGCTGCTCTCAGTCACCTGCTGCCTGCTACCTCTGCACTGTCATCATGGACTCACTAAGGCAGATGTTTTCTCCAGGTGAATAAAATGTCAAATTAAAGCTTCTACCTTAACATTGATGTGTCCAGACTTCATAGTGAAGCCTTGTATTCTTTGTCCTTGTGAATAAAGGATGTACTTTTCTCAGATACCTCATTACTCTTTCTTCTTCCCTTCTTCCCTCCTTCCCTCCCTGCCTCCCTGCCTGCCTGTACTCCTCCCTCCCTCCCTTCCTTCCTTCCTTCTACAGTATCCCAGGCTATCCTGGAACTCAGGATCCTTAGCCTCCCAAGTGGGGCTGCAGGTATGCTCTACCACATCTGGGTATTACTCTTTGGATGTTAGGTATTTGTTTATTGTGTGTTTGGCATTTTTGCTTGCACTTTTCATCTGCTATCTGGTTATTGAACCCAGCTAGCAATGTTATGAAATAGTTGATATTTCATCCATGAGGCCAGTGAGAAGAAAGAGGAGACTCAAAGAGGCTTCCAGGTGAGCATCTCAGAACTACAGCAGGAGTTTTCAGACCAGGGGTTTCATAGCAGGTTTGTTTCCTCAGATATGGACTTTATGAGATCATTCTGCTTCCATCCTACATACTTGAAATTTGGGACAACATAGAAAATTTGTCCATGCTATAAGTTTTCAGAAGAGAACTTCTCAAATGAGACATACTTATGCTTTATTAGACTGTGGTGGGTTAAATGAAATTCTGTGTTTCAGCAAAATGTCACGAGGAAAGTGGGAATCTAATAAACACACTGACATCAGTAAAGGAACATGATTTTACTGCAGGTCTGTCCAAACATTAACAGCAGCTGTAACCAGGGTCCCTAGTGGCAAATACTCAGACAATGGTGTTACTCCTTAAGCCTGGTGGCAGAGAAGAGTTTTGCTCCTGCTCTAGTAGCAGGAGCTCTGTGTTCAGTCATCTTGTAACTTCTAATGAGGACTGGGTGGCCAGGTCTCCTGAACCATCAGTTATCTGTACATTATCCTGTGTTTCTGAAATGTTCTTAGTGGTTGATCTGGCTTGGGTGACTGTGGGGAAAAAGAAAAGAGAAGGGCTCTTGTCTGGAAAGAAAATTAAGAGGTCATGAGCATACCTTTTTTTTTCTTTTTTCTTTTTTTTTTTTGTGTCATCTTAGTATTAAGCATGCTCCAAAATCCACTGGAAAATGTCCTAGGAAAACCCCCCTTGAGCTTCCTGTCTCTGGATCCCCTTGGGTCTGACTTGATCAAGTTCCCAGCACCCTCAGTTAGAGGATCTCGCCTGGACACCCGGCCCATCCTGGATTCCCGTTCTAACAGCCCCTCTGACTCAGACATGAGTGGCTTCAGCTCTGGATCAGATCATCTCTCAGATTTGATTGTATGTAACATGCTCAGGAGTGGGGGGTGTGGAGGTGGAGTTGTCTGTGTGTGTCCTAGGGGAAAGATGCTGCAGTATCTTAGAGCTTCAAACAGGATGCCCATCCTCCAGGATGCAGGCAAGAGAGGAGATCAAGACCTCTGGTAGCCATTCATCTTTAGCAAACTCAAGGGCACTCTGAATGTCCATGAGCAATACATCTTAGGACCCAATATCTTACTTGTTACTCCAGTAACTGTTAGAGAACAGTTGATTTCAAAGTAAATGTGAGCATCTCGGCAGGGTTCTGTTTCTCGAAGCACATGGATGTTTTCTTTTAAGCCTTAAACAATATTACTTACATACTTTTGTATATATGACCCCAAAGTTTATAAGTGATATTTTAATAAGACCATAATAATTCATAATTAATAATTAGCACTGGAATTTTAATCCACATTTGACTCCAGCTCCTGTACTTTTGCACTGACCCTCGCCAACTTACAGTCTGAAATATCATCACATTTTATCTCCCATGTTCCTTACCTCCTGCCTTGGGTAACATGTGCAGTCTACACTGGAGTTAGGAAATGGATGAGAGTGGGTGGGGAGGATGGCTTAAGCGGCATATATAGACTAGCATAGACAGTGCAGTTACGGTAGAAGTGATTACATGTAGTCTTCAGTTAAAGAGGCAACAAGACACTGCTTGAAATAAGATGCAGTTTAAGGTGCCATCTCAGCTTTGCTTTTCTGTTACCAAGTGCCCTGAGCTACTTGTTTAATGACTACGAGGGCTCATTCTCATCTTCTATCTTCATGGTTTCCCACTCATGGCTTTTATGACCACCCTGTATTCTTTTTCCACCCATCTCGGACTGTGAAAGCCGGCATTAGTAATCCTATTGCCCATTCGTTTGGTATGTCCAGACTAGTTTCTAGAAAGACAGCTATAGTCAGGAACTTTATGGACTCGAGGTTACACCCTGTAAGATGGGTTCACACGAAGGTGCTTGTTCTGTTTTATTACTTAGAACTCTTCTTGGGAATTTACCTCATGACTGACAAATACAACTTTCTCAGGTACCAGGTACCTCATCTAAGGATTAATTTGGAAAGAGATAAAGCTAACACAGAAGAGGAAATCAGACAGTTTTTTAATTTACAGGAAATATTCTGTCAACAAATTTTAATGATACATCATTTTGACACTTAGAATTTTAAGCTTCAATACAAATTTATAGCATAATATGTTCAAGTACATTCCTAATAGAGCATAGAGCTGTCAGGAGGGAAAAGTTGTTTAGCAATAGGGAACTGATCAGTTGGATGTAGCTGGTCTTCTGAATAAAATATGATAAACTTATTTAAATTGTTATGAAAACTCTGCAAGGAAAAAATATGTGGAGAGACAGGGAATTTATTTTAAATATATTATGATCTATAACTAATCTTAATGAGTAGGAAGAAAATATATCAAATTATAAATGTTATGTTAGATACTTTTCATATTTCTCTCATATGATTATTACTTTATAACAAAACTGTCCTTTAAAACTTGTGTCTCCCTTTTTTCTCCTCTAGTCAAGCCTTCGCATTTCTCCCCCTCTGCCCTTCCTGTCTATGCCGGGAAGTGGTCCCAGAGACCCTCTAAAGATGGGAGTTGGGTCCCGGATAGACCAAGAACAAGCTGCTCGTGCTGCAGTTATTCCCTCTCCAACCAGTACTTCAAAGGGATGTCCAGGAGCTTCTGTGTGGCCATCCTGGGACCTCCTCCAAGCTTTTAAAGACCCCTTTAGCATAGAGAGAGAAGCTAGACTACACCGGCAAGCTGCAGGTAAGTGCAGAGCGACTTTGGGGGGGGAGTCCTGAGACCTCTCTTGAACAGCAGAATTCACCTGGCTCTTCTGGAAGACGGTGTGATAATGTAAAGTTGCCAGGTCAGTAAAGAACCATCTGTATTGTAGAATAAGGGACAACCTTGAGACCGAGTTGTAAGAGGCAGATAGACTCGCACACAGGCTATGCCACACAGAAGATGACCAGCTCTCCTCCTGCGGCTTCTCTGAAATTGGCTGTGCACTATCCTTGCTTTTGATTGTTGCCTGAGAAAGACAAAACTTTAAAAATGATGCCTACAATTTTGTCTGCATTCTCTATTTTTAATTCAAAGACATATTCATCACAACTCATTTTCTGGCTTTCTGTCCTGAGATTTTCTGATTGCTGCATTCAGGGTAGGTGATGGCCTCTAAGGTAAAGGATGCTGCCAGTGCGCTGACCTCTTTGAGTTCCTTTAGTTTCTGTGATTTAAATAATCTTAAATGTAGGCTGGAGAGATGGCTCAGTGGTTAAGAGCACTGGTGGCTCTTGCAGAGGACTTGAATTTCCATCATCCACATGGGTGGAACCTGTTGACTGTCTGTAGCTCCAGCTTCAGGGATCCAAAACCCTCTTCTGGCTTCTGTAGGCAACAGATGTACACAGTATACAGACATACATGCAGGCAAGACTCCCCTATACAGAAAATTTTTTTAAATGTTTTAATCTTGTTTTTTTTTTCTTTCTAGTTTTTGAGACCAGGCTGCCCTTGAACTTACAGATCTGCCTGCCTCTGCCTCCTGAGTGCTACCACATCCAGGTGCAGAATCTTAAGTGCATATTAAATATGTTTTCACATGATATCTGAACTTGAAGTAAATGAGCTACTTCTATCATTAACCACTAATGTTCTAGGACTTTTCAACCTCTGTCATGGTTCTGAGGTCTGGTATCTGACAGAATGAATATTAGTTCTCTGCTACATGTGTTTGCATAGAACTCATCCCTATCTAATTCTCCCCTTATAGTGCTTATACCTTGTTTATCTGATGGTTCTGATGGCCCATGTTTGTGCATACTATGTAGCCATTGTTTGGGATGCTTTTTGGAGGCTACCTGGTTGATTTGGTTTGGTTTGATTTGGTTTTTTGAGACAGGGTTTCTCTTTATAATAGCCCTGGCTGTCCTGGAACTTGCTTTGTAGACCAAGCTGGCCTCAAACTTAGAGATCCTCCCACCTCTGCCTCCTGAGTGCTGGGATTAAAGGTGTGCACCAGTATGCCCAGCTTGCTACCTGATTTATATGAAATATTACTAGCAGTGCCCAGTTTCTTGTTACAGCAACATTTTAGACCTGCGCATGTTAGGGAGTAGCCTGTGTCAAAGATAGACTAAAGGTTTGTCTCTTTGATGTCTTCCTCAGTGCTGAAGGGTAAAGTGTCGAGGAATAACCAGTCCTCCCCTAGGTCACCTTCCAGTATGAGAGACCTGAACTGACGATGGCCAAGAACAAACTTCTGGAAACTAGCAGGACGAGCCCATCTGAAGAGAGTTTCCAGCCTATACAGCAGAAAGGAACTCTTGACGTAGTTAGGTTTGATATAAGTAGGAAGCTGAGAGTTTGGGAGAAATCCATCAGGGATTTCTCAGCAGGGAAGCTCAGTGCCTGCTCGGGTGCTTGTGAGGGGTGGCTATGGGCCACGGTGATGTTCTTACTCTGTTGAGTTTTCAACTGACAATGTCCTGACTTGGTGGTTGATGACTTCAGAGTGTTCTTTTAACTCAGGGAGAAAGTCTACTGGGGTCAGAAACTTACAGGACATTGCATATAAAATGGTTCTATTTACTCTTAACTATTTATAAGCCTATTTAGTATATAAACAATAGAAAGATTATTGTTGATTATATTATTTATAAGATACAAGATTATTATATAGTTGAAATAGCTTGATAATTTTTACCCTGTACATCTGGTATTCCTTTCCATCTTATTGCAGGCAGAGCTGATGAGGTAAGATGATCAAACATAACTTGAAATAATTGATGAGACATCTGTCTTTCAGAATAATCATGGATAGTCTCTCTGGTTGGAACTGTGATCAGTCTGTTTCTCCCCAACAGGTCCATTTAGAGAAGAGTAGTGACTTTGTTGATTGTCTGAACCCTTGTTTTCTGTCTTGTACCAAAGCTGTGAATGAAGCTACGTATACTTGGAGTGGCCAGCTTCCTCCCCGGAACTATAAGAACCCCATCTACTCGTGCAAGGTGTTCCTAGGAGGTGTTCCTTGGGATATTACGGAAGGTGAGGTGCCTCTGCGATCTCTTGTAACAAGAGTAGAAGGTGGGCATATCTTTCAGAAGTGTGAACCCAAGGCTGTAGTTCAGGGCCTGAAGCTCTGCTTCAGCCCAAGGTGTTATGGGAGCAGCTGGAGGGGGAGGTGCATTTTATAAGCTTTCCTATTGCTTCTGTGTCTGCTTACACATGAGACCAGAAGTCAATCCTGAGCGTTTGTCAGGAGCAACAAACCTTTGGAGGAGGACTGGTGATCATCCTGTGCTGTGTCTTCCCTGAACAGTCTGTTTCTCAGTTTTTGTTGTTCTTCCCCATCTGTGCAGCTGGATTGATTAACACCTTCCGTGTTTTTGGCACTCTGAGTGTGCAATGGCCTGGTAAGGATGGCAAGCACCCCTGGTGTCCTCCCAAAGGTAATATGCCTAAAGGTAATAAAGACATGGTAGGAATTTCCCCCTCAATACTGCACCATGTGGTGCTGGGATGTCACAGACGCATGCAATGTGGGCACTCCAGGGAAAGTCAGCACGTCCGCTTCTATCTTGCACATTCCTTTGTCCACCGGTTCACACTTACAGCGCTGTGCTGCCACTGGACTCCTTCCCGTGCACTCCCTCTGAACCTGAACCCCACCAGCTTTCCCTCTTGAATAAGGTGCTTTAAGATCATTCCTTCGCCTGCCTTTGCTGCTGTGGAGGTTGTTGTCTGACCTCGTTCTGAGATTCCCTTTGGAGTTGGCAGGAATGAGGACCAAGTATCTGGCTCCTCACTGGTCTAAAATGAGGCACTGCTCTGTAGAAAGGAGCAGGTGCTATTTTCACTCTGCCTCATCTTCATTGAACTTGAACCAGTGATTTAATTAGGCTTTTAAAGCAACCCCTGCAAACTGGCCACAAACTGCTATGCTTCCTGGCTCTGCCGACCTGGGCACACTCTGTGTCCTGGGGTAGAAAGCTGTGTGGTGAAGGGTAGGGTCTTCTGTCCCAGCCTGACCGTCCCTTCCCTTAGTGAAATAGAACTCTCTCTCTTCCCTTAGCCTAGGGGTAGGGTCTTCTGTCCCAGCCTGACCGTCCCTTCCCTTAGTGAAATAGAACTCTCTCTCTTCCCTTAGCCTAGGAATATGGCACAGTAAGTGCTTGGCTAACAAGCCTTTTCCAGAGTAGAACAAAAATATACTTTGGGGTGAGGGGTTCAGTTTAGTGGTGGAGTGCTCGCCCAGCGTGCGTAAGACCATGGGTTCCATACCCTACAAAGAAAAAAACTGTCTTGTACTTGAAGCTTCCTCTCTTAGAAGAAACTACCTGCTCAAAGCTATGGCTCTTCAGCCACCCTAGGGGGTGCTAAATAGCTACCTGAGGGATATTGAAGCGTCTTTTCCTTTCATTGGGTATAGGGTATGTGTATCTGGTGTTTGAACTTGAAAGGTCTGTCCGGGCCTTGCTTCAGGCTTGTTCTCATGACCCGCTGAGCCCCGATGGCCTGAGTGAATATTATTTCAAGATGTCCAGCCGAAGGATACAGTGCAAAGAGGTGAGTTAGCTTGGTGTCCTGTGTTGGTTACTTTCTGTTGATGTTTTAGTTACTTTTTTCTAGCTGTGATAAACCCCCAGAACCAAGGCAGCTTATAAAATGTTTAATTGGGTTAACAGTTTCAGGAAGTTAGAGTCCATGATGGTGGAGTAAAAGCATGGCAACAGAAAAAACAGAGGTCACTTCTCTAACCCTCAAGCAAGAGGCAGAGAGCACCCTGGGAATAGCATGAGTGTTTTTGAACCTCAAAGCTTGCCCCTAGTGACACCCCACCTCCAAGACCGTAGCTCCAACCTTCCCAAATGGTTCCTCCAGCAGGGGACCAAGCATGCGAACACTTGAGCCTACAAAGCCCTCTTCATCCAAACCAGCACAGTCACTGTGATAGAATACTTAAAGCCCAAGACAACTTAAAGAATTTATTTGGGCTTATGGTTCCAGAAGGATGAGTTCATCATGGCAAGAAGAAGACAGCAGCAGGAACAAGCTGCTGAGAGCTCACACCCTTCACTATAAGCACAAAGCAGAGAGAGAACAAATTGGAGTGGCAGGAGGGTTTAATCTCAAAGCCACTCCCAGTGACTCAATTCCTCCAGCAAGGCTATACCACCAAAATTTTCTCAAACAGCACCATCAACTGGAGATCAAGTTTAAATGCCCGAGATTTGAGTGCACGTTTCTCATTGGAACCAACACATATCCTTTCTGTGTTGAGATAACGGGCATACTGTGGCACCAGGGCAGCAGTTGTTCTTGCTGAGGCAAGAAGTCTGCTTTTCTTGTCCCACAGTAAATACACTATCTTCTCAATTACATTAAAAAAGAAACAACTGCTGGGCCTTAATGAGGTAAAAGGGACATATGTCAGTGTGCACGTACAATCCTGGAGCTACTGGGGATCAAGCCTTCCAGCCCATTCTGCTCTTTTCTGACTTAAACTGAAATCCCAAACCTCAACTTAGAGATGGAATTGAAAGCAGCAACTTTCTCTACTTGGACTAAACTGATAAAATCTATAGATATTTCCCCCTAGCCCTGATGTCAGACTGCTTTCTGACTCTGTAACGTGAGTAAATTCCCCTTAGCACACATCCAGCCCTGGCTGCTTCACTGCCTCGCAGGGTCTTACTAGTTATACCTTTCATCAATATGATGTCTCTTTGTACATTCTTGGAATAAACATGTGATCCTGGACATCATACTGATTTCACATTGAGGAATCTCATTGGAGATTCTTATCTCAGGCTTACTGAATCATTTGGGTAGAGTTTAGGAATCTCTTTTAATCAGGATCCCAAATGGTGCTAGTGGATAGAGTTTTGAGAATCACTTTTTTTGAGTTCAGAAATTGGTATTTTTATTAGGCTGATTCTAAAGAACATCACTTTTATGACATTAAACTACTGTAAAATTTTATTGCTTTTCTGCAAAATATCTCTAAGTTAAAATATCTAATAGCTAAAAGAAAAGATCAGTGCTTTCTAGGGGAGGGAGACATGACTAGGCAGAGTACAAAGGATTTGGGGGCTGTGAGATGACATTCGTCTACCATTACAATGTCACAAAACTCATCACACATTTCCTCCAACCCAATAGTGTACAGCAGAGATGAAGAAAACCCAGTGTAAAGTAATAATTGTCAGTGTAGGGTCGCCGCTGGAGCAAATGAACCTCCTGTGCAGAACATTGCGAGCCGAGGCTTGTGTGGGGCAGGGTGTATGCAGGAAATGTCTGTTCTTTTGTGCAGTTTTACTGTGACCCTAAACCAACTGTTAGAAAGTCAAGTCTATTAAAAATAAAGTCTGTCTGTTAAAGGAGGAAATTCCCTTGACTAATCTGGTTCTTCACCTTATAGACGCTTCCCTAGGTCTCTATTGTTCGGTCTCTGACAGAAGTTCATTCTCTGGCTCCTACAGTGACCAAGTTCCCTGCCTTCTCACTTGTCTGGCAGTCAGAAGGAGCAGGAGCTCATTATATCTAAGATTAATGCATGTACTCTTCCTCCTTTCACACGCGGACTGCCACAGCTGCAGGACAACCAGTCTGCTGAGAACCCTGACGATACCTTGCCGTCTTCACCCCTGCTTGTCACCTAGCAGAGACTGTCTTTGATGCACCAACTGCAGTCTGCCTCAGTCCTCACTTCTGTGATTTTCTTTGCATGTTCCAACTGTCGTCTCCATCATTAACACAGTATTTGACTCCCTCCTGCCATCTTTTCTATCTCAGATAATCTTTTCATTTTGTGGTTCTACTCTTTTTAGACCCAGATTCACCTATCTAGCCTCTTCTCCTACCTTGATCCTATATTCTTTGATATATCCTGTAACTCTAGATTGCCCTGTGTGCAAAGTAGCCTTTTTCATGAATTTATAGGGCTGTTGGCGTCCCCTGGCGCCTTCTACCAGACTCTCCAACCCTCAGGCCTTGTGGGTCTAGGCCCTGCCTGGTTCCTCCTTGCCTGCCCACTCAGTCTGACGTCTAAAGACTTCCATTGACGAATGTCTTTAGTTGTGACCTGTGGCCATTACTGTCAGCCTTGTCCAGGTCTTTCTTTTAATTAGTTTTTACCTCCTTGGTTCTCTTTCTGCTTCAAAACATTTTTAAAAAGATCTTCATAGACTAATTTTCCAAAAATAGTTACTGGCTTCTATAAGCCTACTTACAGTGTAAAGCCCTCTACCTCATACACTAGTTTGATTCTGGGGTCAGGGAATCAGAAGACAGAGGATGTCCGGACTTGCCCTAGTGTTACTGAGCTTTTTAACACCTCAGATCTTTGTACATGGCTTTACACACACACACGGGGCGGGGCGGGGAATGTTCCCACTGTTGCTGGCACAAAGCCCTCTAAATACCTAGGCTTCCACAGGTACTGATGTCAGGCATTCCCGCCCTTCTGTCCTTCGGGTGTCTGGCTTTTAATTGTTCTGTGAGTTCTGCCTTTCACAAGGACTCTTGTCCTCTTTCTTGAGAATTCATGCTCTGTTAGTTCCTGTGGCACCCTGGTTGGAGTTACAGGATCCTGGGCCTGTTCAGCTTGGTACTTTTTGCCTACCCTGAAGAACAAGCAAATTCTATTGTATTTGCTTTCACCATTATGAGCACATGAACACAGGAAATCCGACTCAAGTTGTATTAGGTAAGGATGCCTTACTAGAAGCCTGTGTGCTTTAGATGGGTGACCGTGCCTTTTCACCCTGTAGGCCTCGGCAGCTGCATCTGTAGTGTCAGGGAACGTGTCTGCCATTTAGGAGGTGCTCTCTCTGAAGCTGCAGCTGATAAACCTTTGGGGGGTTTCAGGTACAGGTAATCCCTTGGGTCTTGGCTGACAGCAACTTTGTCTGGAGCCCATCTCAGAGGTTGGACCACAGCAGAACGGTGTTTGTTGGTGCCTTGCATGGAATGCTCAATGCTGAGGCTCTGGCTGCCATCTTGAATGACCTGTTTGGTGGAGTGGTGTATGCTGGAATTGACACAGATAAGCACAAGTACCCCATTGGTGAGTGACCTACTTCTGTGTGGGAAGGCTTGCTGCCCCTGGGAGTAAATTAAGATTGCAGTACTTCCCCTGGGGGTGGAGAGAGTCCTGACCCAGGTTTGCAGAACATCTTTTCCTCCAGAGTTACCAGTATTGGCCTTTCTGGGTCCTGCCTTCTCCTTTTTTCCACACTGGGAAAAGGGGTGATTGAAGGATCTATGATGGTACTGGTAAGATTGAGGAAAGAAGTTTGTTGGAAATTCAAAGTACACAGCCAAACCAGTTTGGGACAAACTAGGTAGTACCACATTTAAAGACTGCACGTTACTGAGGACTTGCCCAATTTCCTTTATTAAAGTTCTTGCCAGGCATGGTAGCACATGCCTCTTTAGTCCCAGCACTTGGGAGACAGAGGCAGGTGGATATCTCAGTTCAAAGCCAGCCTGGTCTACATACCAAGTTCCAGGCCAGTCAGAATTACATAGTGAGACCATGTGAGGAAGGAAGGGAGGAAAGAAAGGAAATTTGATTTCTTTTTAGATGTTTGATGTTGTCTAGAGTCAGAGATGAGGTCAGGTCAAAGGTGCTTTCTGGATAACTAAAAAAAAAAAAAAAAAATGATACAGCCATTGAACCTTTTCTATTTTAAGGTAGTCTGTGGCTTGACCACTGAGTTTTGATCAGCCTTTCTGATAAAGGTTAGATCCAGACATGGCACAGTAATCTCAGTGATTGGGTATGGAAGTGTAGCAGACTGAACTCTTTGATCAAGGCATATAAGTGAACCCACCGTCCCAGATAGATGCCTGGTCTGCCCACCCACACTGGATCTGGTCAGGAAGGAGCAGTCTATGCCTGCCATTGCTACACTGCAGAGAGAGAACGAGGACTTCAGAGGCTGTGGGGTAGGGGGCAGCACTGGGCAGGCCAGGACTCTTCTGGCTCTCCTGTTAGCTCCTTCTTCTCTAAGGTACCTCTGAGCCAGGCAAGGTTTGATTGCTATCCTGCCCTTCAGAGGACAGTTTGGTCTGCCTGAGCCCTTTATCCTTCTCTGTGCATCTACCTACACTGGAGCAGCCCCTTCCCTCATTACCAAATGATTTATACCAACATGGCTTGTTACCATACTGTCTGGTGTGATAGCCACTAGAAAAGGTAGCTGTTAAGAGCCTGAAATGCAGCTTCTCATATGTGTTAAAATACCTTGAACAGATAGGTAAAATATATTATTAAAATTCCACTGCCTTCAATTTTGCTGTGACAAACTACTAAATTAGAAATTACATAAATACTTTTATATTATGTCAGACAGCACTTGTGTAGAAATAGGGTTTCTTGAGTGTTGAAGAGAATTTGAGCAGAAGGTGTAAGCTTGTGCCTGGTTTTCCTAGGGTCTGGTCGTGTGACTTTCAATAACCAACAGAGTTACCTGAAAGCAGTCAGTGCTGCTTTTGTGGAGATCAAAACCACCAAGTTTACCAAAAAGGTGAGTGTCTGGTTTATGTCCTTACTTTGAGAGAGACTTGGATCAGTTACAAAATAATGTTCCAAGATAGGGAAGTGAGCCAGACAGCAGGATTAACCTGAGTTCAGCTTTGAAGTGGGCTTTGTCTATGGGGATGCAGGAGGAAGGGACCTAGACTGTTAGCTGCCTAGGTGGGTGGGGTGTGGGTATGGAAAAGTTCTCTCATTTCACTGTTTGTCTGAAATTGCTAAGTAGCTTGACTTTCTTTATCCCCTTTCGCCTGATCCTCTGAACACTCACCTGCTGCTAACTGATAGAGAGCCAGGGTTCATATTGCTAAGAGCAGGCAGTAAGGTCTGTGGCTGTCTGAATGCTGGAAGCAGCCAGCTCTGTACTGTATGAGTCTATCCTCCAGGATCCGGATTAGGCTCTCGCCCATAATTCTGTCTAGCCTCCTTTAGAACAAATACCCCATGTTCCTGTGTGCTCAGTAATATGCTCCTGCAGTTCATGTGACACACAGAGCCACTTTCTCTTTGCTGCTCCTCAGGTTCAGATCGACCCATACCTAGAAGATTCTTTGTGTTATGTCTGCAATATACGGCCTGGTCCTATATTCTGTCGAGATCAGGTGAGTCCTCTGAGCACTAGAGATGTCTGTGAAGTCCTGGCCACAATTTAAAAACGTATTAAGGCACATTTCTGACACTGAGTATTAAGAGTTCGGAGATAACTTGTGGTGTCTGAGAGCAGAGACAGTAGTAGTCAAGAAGGCACACTGTAGACAGGCTGCTCCACAACTCTAGGTGTGCGGGGTGCTTGTTGGGTTTCTCCCCTTTCCCTTCCTTGGCTCCTACTGTACAATATGGCATTGGTGATAGTGGGTGCTTCTTCGTTTTGTTTTTCAGAAATGGTCTTACTGTTTAATCCTGCCTGGCCTGGGACACATAAAACCACTCTGGCCTTGAGCTTGCAGCTAACTCTTACATGCTGTTCCTAGGAAAGCACTGGTACCCCTGCCGTGCGTTACCATCCAAGACAGTGGGTGGTTCTGTAGACACAGGGCAGTGAGGTTCCTGTGAACCAAGCACTACTGATCTGTTTTCTAAGTCTGACAAGAATGGCCACTTAGTCTTGGTACTGTTTGCCTCAGAATAGCTATAAGTAAGTGCTGCCTAGACCAAAACTGTAGACTTAAGACTGAGATTTTTGGAGGTTTCTGCCCTCCTTGTGAAGTGTTGGTTTGGTTTTGTGTCTGAATCCCATCGCTCACCAGCATGAACCTTGTGGATGCCAGCATTGTGTTGCAAGGTTAGACACCCTGCTGAGCTTTAGGACTCTTTGATATTTGTACCTGGGATCTAACCACAGTTATCAGAGGTGACAGCTTCGTGGAAGCTTTCTATTGGGTGTCTCTGGGTGGGTGCAACACAGTGGACCTGGGTGTGTTGGGCAGTCAGTGCTCTTCCAGCTCGAATGTATGTACATATCAACTGAGTGCTTTGTTGGAATGCAGAATCTGATCCAGTGGGTTTGGGTGGATCCCAAGAATCTGTTTCTAACATGCTGCTGTTTTGAACTACATTTTTTTTTAACCACATTAAAAACATATTTGTGCTGACCAGCTGTTTGGGACCAGGTTTCACTTTGTAGCTCTGATTAGCCTGTGTGAATTTCTGGCCTCAAACTCAGAAACTGGCCTGCCTTTGCTTCCCAGATGCTGGAATTAAAGATGTGTACCACCATGCCCACTCCCCCTTAAATAACATGATGGTCCGTCTACTAGGAGGTAAACCTTTAAAGAACAGAGACCTTTTCTTCTTCCAGAAGCCATCAGCTTCAGCAGCTGGGAATGGTGGCTTCATGAGCCTTTTCACACTCTCATGCTGGGATGGCCACGTGTGAAACTTTCTGTGAGACGTTTGGGAACCTTCAGACTCTAGCAATCATCCATGCTTAGCTTGTCTCACAGTGATGCTGTCATTTCTATGGAGGTTGTAGACAGTCAACACAGACTCCAAAATGAGTTTCATGGCAAGTTTGGATAGTGGGATAAAGCCAGAAAGCAAGGATCTTCCACAGTGAATTCTCAATTTCACATTCTTGCCAGGAGCTTATGACTTGCTTGGGGTTATCCAGCAAGCAAAACCAGTCACTTCTCACTGAGAAGAGAAAGGCATGTCTCCTGGTATTTGAATCTGTAACCACTTCTTCAAACATTCTTCCCTGTTGGCAGCCATGAGATTCAGCTACTCTGTAGTGAGAGGGGTAGGGAATTGGGAAGCTGCATGTCTCTGTGTATACCAGGAGCCTAAAATGTTTGCATAAAGGTACCAGTGGAAATAGGGTTGCATTTGCCTTGGTCAGTCAGAGCTCTTTTGAGGTGAGAGGGCTATCAGGAAGAACCTCTTCTAGCCTCACAGAAGCCAGAGGCTTCCATCTCCTCTTAAAGTAGAACTTTATGCCTAGTACTAACACTCTCCTTTCTGTCCTTTAAACTAGGTTTGCTTCAGGTACTTTTGCCGAAGCTGCTGGCACTGTCGACACAGCATGGAAGGCCTGCGCCACCACAGACCCCTGATGAAGAACCAAAAGAACAAAGACTCCAGCTAGAGAAGAAGCTAGCCTTGCCCAGTGGCCTGTGGCACCCATGACTAGCAGATCAGGCACTGGCACCCAAGGAGCTAGCTTTTGGCAGACAAGGGAAATTGTAGTCATATTTGTACTTGCTAAATCTGTCTTTGTTTCTGCACTAATTAATGCACAATGAGTTTTGTCAGGTTTTGTTGTTGGGGCTGTGCCAGAGCAGGGACCCTCAGGCTCACCCTCAAGCAAATGTAGTTTTCCCAGATTCTAGTTCATTTTCCACAGAAAAGAAAATACAACAAAACTGTGTGTCCAGAAGGTATTGACACAGACGCCTACCCTGGGTTTGTTTGTTAAAGCGCTTTTTACATTCCTTATGATACTGGCTGGTGATGTGCAGGTCTCATTTGTCCATCCTGGCAGTTGCCATAGTGCCTTTCCATTTATTTAATCCCCACCTGAACGGCATAAACTGAGTGTTCAGCTGGTGTTTTTTACTGTAAACAAACAAGGAGACTTTGCTCTTCATCTTAACCAAATCATATTTCACAGTTTACGCTCGAAGGTTTTTACTGGTTCCTTCTTAAACTCCTTAAAACAGTTTTTAAGTCATTTGGAACAATAGATTTCTTTTTCTTTCTTGGCAGCTTTAACATTATAGCAAATTTGTGTCTGGGGGATCTGCTGGTCACAGTTGCAAATCAAAGCATTTGTGACTAAGAGGAAAAATTGCTTAAAACTGGACTGGAGGGAAAAGTACATCTGAGCAGCTGTTGGACATAGTTTAAACGGTTTGTCCCACCTTCTTACCTTGCACTTACATGGTGGGGGTTGACAAAGTTTCACAGGACTTTTTCTTTTGTAGCTGAGCTTAAAAATAATAATTTTAAAAAGGGCTGCTTTTTGGTGGGGGCAAATGAAGGCTCACAGGAGCCCTTTCTCTTAGAGGCGCAAGTACCCTTTCTTATCTTTCCCCTTCCTTTTATCTTATTTGAAGAATGTATGAGTCAACAGTTACAGTTGACAAAATGTTACTAGAATTTGAAAACTTGACTCTTATGTTTCTTTTTAATTTAGTTACTACTTGCCCCTCTTAGGGAAGCTGTGTGCCAAAGAACCAGTGTCATACCCCCTCCCCCTGCTGAGCTGATGTGGCACTGTTGCATACCCCAGCTACTCTGTGGGTCTTGTGAAGCTGTGTGTGAAGTCTCTACCTCATTGTTGTATATGCAGGCAAGACTGCACTCTTACAGGTGTGTGGAGTAAGCTGTGGTGTACTTTTTTTGACACATAATAAACACGTTGCTGCAGAACTCTGGTTTGGTCTCTGTGTCTGGGGTATGTGGTGTGACAAGCAGGTAAAATTCCTTGGATTCTCTGTAATGGGAGTCCAGCCCAGGGTGATAGAGTGAGCACAGAGAGCTGCCTCTGAGTGGGACTTGTTACATCTTCCTGTTGCTGGCTGATGCAGTCTGAAACAAGAGACCCTGCCACCAGATGAAACCCCAAGAGAGTCCGAGGCACAACCGCCCAGCTGGCAGGAGCCACTGGTCCCTGCTTTCCTGTGGGCCATGGCATGTTTGCTCTTCCTCTTGGACTCACAGCTGATGTAATTCCTTTCTGAGTAGATGCTGCTTTGCCTTTTTCTCTCGGGGTCTGTCTTTGCAGCCTTAGCCTGGAACTCCCTATAACCAGCCTGGCCTCAACTCAGAAAAATCTGCCTGTGAAGCAGGCATCCCAAGTTACGGATTAAAGGCATGCACCAGCATACCCAGTTTATTTTCTTGACAGCCCTTACACCAGAGTTCTTGTTACAGACGCCAAGGCTTCATGGCAGGTCTGATGAGTTCTCAGTTTTGAACCAGCCTGCTGAACAGATCCTTTGGGAAACTGATCTGAGGTGGAGGAATCCCTGCGTCCTAAAGCACCCCTTCTGAAAGGTACAAAAACTCCCTGCTGGTCAGCAGCTCAGGGCCCATGAGTTCCTCTCTTGAAGACCTTAAGGCCTTGTCTTCCAGCTGGAGCCTGGAGCCATATCATTGGAAAGTCACTGGTAAAAGGAAGCTTCTGAAGCCCCCGGGGCATACTGGCCCTTTGATCTCTGCAGTCTCCTATCTGTTCCATAGGTAAGGTCTCTTCCTCCTTCCATGAGCTTTCAGGCTAACGCTTTCTGAGCTTCATCATCAGTTCAAAGTCTGACTACAGTTTCGTAGAGGAGTTGAAAGATGAGACACAGCCTTGGCCCCTTGATGCACCCAATGTGGCTGGCCCAGTCTCCTTGTGTTGGTTAGGTTTGGGTCCTGGACCCCATCCCAAGGACTGGCTGGAGAAAAGGCCCTCCCTAGACTGATGAGGCTACTGGGCCTGCTTTGGGCCTGCTTTGGGCCTGGGTCTGGCGGAAGAGCTGGAAGAAGCTGAAGGTTAAAGATGGTGTCTTCGTTGGTTGGAGGTAGAAGAGTGAGCCCAGATCTTCATTTGTTCGTATAAACCTTGGAGCGCTTTGTGTGAGTCAGTCGCTGTTTTAAGCATTGGAGGTTAGCACTTCCTGTTTAGCTCAACCCTGGTTTAGAAAACAGAAAAGTCACGTTGTGCCCAGTTTTTGAAATCCCCCTCCTTCCCAAGTGCCACCAGGAGACCACCAGTTCCGATGCAAACGCAAGGAGCAAATCAGTGCACTGGAGTCCGGCACCACCACACAGGATGGCCAACCCCAGCAGCAAGAGTTTTTAACGGGAGCAGAGGAGCTCTCCGATTGGACAGAACCCAAGCACTGGATAGGCTCCTTAAATGTTATGCGGCAACAAGGATTTCTGGGAAAGTGCCAGTACTTGCCAATAAACAGAGAGGTTTATGGGAAAGCGAGTACTTGACATTAAACCGATAGAGGTTAGTGCCTTCACCACTAGGGGCCCTGGGCTTTTCATTCCCCCCTCTAGTTGTATCCTGAGTCAAATCTTTGACTCTATAGATACGGTTAATTGGGATCTGATGGAAACATAACCATCAGGTTCATGTATCTAATTTAAGACACTAATGATGCAAGGGTCCACAGTAATTAGTGGAAACGGAAAGTCCAAAGGCCCCGCATTGGCTGACATTAGAGTTATTATTCTAGGGGGAGCCATTAATTTCATTTTAGGCTCCCCTCTTTGTTTTAAAGCAGGTGTTTCAGCATATCCCTGCTGGGATGTGGAGGAAAGGCCCTCTGGTAAGGTGGTGTTCGGATAACACCGGGGAGAGAGGGGCGCCTCTCCAACCAAGCTACACGGTTCTGACCTGATCCGACTGCTCATTGCCTTCCCGTGGCGCGGGCTTCCTGTCTGCGCCATCTCTCAAGGCCTGGAAGCTTCTCCTAAAGCACCAGGGGGTACAGGAACCCTACCAAGGAGGGGACCGTCGGGAGCAGAAACCCGGACCGCCGCGTGCACGCACGCGCAGACGTCCGCCGCGCCCACCGCCGCACTGCCGCCCCGCCCCGCCAGGGGGCGCTGTGGCGCCCGCGCTGCAGGCCGCGGCAGCCGGCGGAAGCGGCTCTCTGGCCGGCGTTTTATAGGCCTCGCTTGTGCTTCCTGTTTCCTCTTTTACCGAGACCCGCCGACATGGTAGGTGCTGGGCGCGGAGGCCCCGGCGCCCGCGATCCGCGGCCATCCTCCGCCGTCGCGGCCCCGGCCGGCCGCGCGCCCCGCTCTCGCCGCGCACGCCGCGCCGGCTCCCTCCCCGCGGAGGCGCGGGCCCCCGGTGACCATGCCCTCTCCACCCGCAGGGCCGCGTCCGCACCAAGACCGTGAAGAAGGCGGCCCGGGTCATCATCGAGAAGTACTACACGCGCCTGGGCAATGACTTCCACACCAACAAGCGCGTGTGCGAGGAGATCGCCATCATCCCCAGCAAGAAGCTGCGCAACAAGATTGCGGGGTGAGCGGGGGGCTCTCTGGGGGGCTCGGGGGCCTGGCTCTGGGGTTCGCGGGACCTTGCCGGCAGCCGGAGGCAGAGCCCCGGCCTCCTGGTGTTTATCTTGTGGCCCGGCTGCACCGGAAGTGCAGTGGTGTCCTTAGTCCGGCCGGGGTAAGGTGCCTGCTGGTGGCCGGGGCGGGCGGGAAGCCGGGGGTGATCACCGTTGTGCCCGGCTGGCTCCCGCAGCTACGTCACGCACCTGATGAAGCGGATCCAGAGAGGCCCGGTGAGAGGCATCTCCATCAAGCTGCAGGAGGAGGAGAGAGAGCGGAGGGACAATTACGTGCCCGAGGTGAGCCGCCGCCTGCGTGTTAGCCTGTCTGGGCTGTCCGCGTCTGCTCAGTGAGCTCGGACGTGCATCTCAAGTGTGAACCCGCCCTTCTGAGTACCCAGGGGCTGATGGGTCTCTGAGCTCCGGGACCGTCAGGGAGAGGGAGCCTGTCTCCAGAAGACAGGGCGGGGCAGTTCATTAGGGCCTGCATCACAGGCTTGCGTGGGGTCATAACGCACACTCTTTAAGGGAGTCTGGGGTGAGGGCTGGAGAGGACCCGGGTTCAATTCCCAGCGCCCACATGGCAGCTCACGACTGTGTAACTCAGGGGATCCGACACCCTCGCACAGACATACAAACAGGCAAACACCAATGCATGAGAAATAAAAGCAAATTGTTATCATTTTTAAATATGGAGTAGCATGCACCTTCAATCCCAGCCCTGGGGAGTCACTGGCAGGCAGATCTGAGGTCAGCCAGGGTCACCCAGTGTAGCCTGGTCTTGAATAGGGGCAGTGGGGGGTGAAAGGTAACTCTGTAATTTGGGCCTGGTTCTTTCCTTCCTAGGTCTCAGCCCTAGATCAGGAGATCATTGAAGTAGATCCCGACACCAAGGAAATGCTGAAGCTTCTGGTGAGTCTTGCCTGGACTCCTAAGGCCACAGGAGCTTTCTGCTTTCTGGCGTTAACAGTTGTGGCTGCTTGTTCTGTGTGTGTATTGAATGGCTTTCGCGGGGTAATATCAAAACTGGGATGTGACAGATTATCTGCGTTCTTTCCAGTTCTCTGTGCTCAGGGACCGGCTCCTAAACTGTGCCCCTCTCTGGCTTGGGCTCTCTTGCCTGCTTTCCTTGGAGACCCTTGAGTTAGGAGCCTCACGGGTGGCTTCGGTGTCACAGGAGGTGTGGGTAATGTGGACTGCAGAGTCAGGCATGCTCCCAGTGATGTCACCGGGAGCTGTGAACTGTGGCTGTGGCTCTTCTCCAGAACCCCTGGGCTCCAGGGCATGGTGGACCCCTGGGTACTGAGCATGCTCAGGGGTCTTCCTCCACTCCTCGGCACCTTGCGTATCTGCCCCCTCGCGGTGTTGAGGATTTGTGATGCCTCCTGGCCAAGGCTGGGAGGTTTGTTTCAGGGACCGCGTCCATGGCGCGGTGTGATCAGTGCGTTTGCAGCTTTAGAAATGCCTCAAGTGACAGGAAATGCTTGCCAACTGGTCCACTTGGGAGTGTTGCGTCCTGGGGCATGGGGGACAGCAGAGCTTGTTCCGGGTGCGTGGGTGAGCTCGTGTCTCCTGGCTGGGGAACGCCGCTGAAGAAGCCGTGCTGCTTGGGTGAAAGTCTAGAGCCTTCCTAATTTTGACCCCTTGATACAATTCCTCGTGTCGTGAAGCGCCAACCTCAAAATTACTGTTGTTGCTGCTTCATAACTTAGTTCAGACGCAGAAATAGCGTGTTTTGTGGTGACGGGCAGGCTAGGGGCCACTGCTCTAGACAGTGTTAACAGGATGTGCTTCAGCTGAACAGTCATTCCGTGGAGAGCCTATTGTTAACAAGTCCCCACCTCTGGCGTTCGGGGTAGAAAGGTGCTTTTTCTGCCCTGGGACCCCGAGCTGGCAGGGGCTTCGGCTGACCACAGATTTCACCTGTACCACTCACTGTTAATCTGTTTTGTTGCAGGATTTTGGCAGTCTCTCCAACCTGCAGGTCACTCAGCCTACAGTTGGGATGAATTTCAAAACACCTCGTGGAGCCGTTTGAATCTTTTCTGTAATATTTTCAATAAACCTGGGAACAACTTTGCCTGTGTTGTCCTTGCTGTTGGGGCGGTGCTGAGGTGGAGCTCTGTCCAGGTCCTTGTCTGGGATTTGGAGAGATCGCTGTGTGCTGTCAGACACCTCAGTCTCCTGGATACACCGGTTTGGGGCTGGCATGCTCCGTTGAGGACAGTGTCAACCAGGGCCTGTTTGGTGGGAGGTAAGGAGCCTGTTTTTGTTGTAGGTGTTCTTCAGGGAGCCTCTTAACTACCACAGGTGGCACTGGTTGGCAGTTTCTGGTGCTTACTTTGAGCCCTAGGATTAGTTCAGCCTGTAGGCTCCTCTGTGTAATTAGGTTGTTAAGCATTTGAGACTAGCCTGTGCCTCGTTTGGCATCTGTTAACTCCCTTTACTAGAATGTTCTGCAGTTACCTTAGCTGCTTTACACTTCCTCAGGCAGTCTCAGCAAGTCTTAGGTTCTAAGATGACCTCTGACTAGGCCCTGGGCATGAAGGTCTGGGTTCTGTGTATTGGCATCAGCCTGAAAAGACAATTACCAGTAAACTGTGGGAATTAGGTGGGTGGTGGCCTGGCTGCTATCACACCTGTGAGACAGCACTAGCCTGGCTGGGGTCCGAGAAGCTTGCTGTCCAGGGACAGGGAGGGGCCCCAGTGGCCTCAGCTTTTGCAGGTGGCTCTCTGCTCAATCCTTGCTCCTAGTCTGAGGGTGACACTTGGCATACAGTGCACTGTGTGGTGTTAGGCTTCTTGGAGATCCCAAAGTGCCCCCAGAAACCGTACCCTTGTGCAATGCTGGGGTGAGAGCTGACAGCCCCACTTGTGTTCTGCGTGAGGACCGAGGGGGCGGGCACTCGGTTTTAAAGAGGTAAATTGTCTTTTCCTATACCGTCCTGGCTTATTTTCAACACAATGAAATAACTTGGACATGAAATGAGCAAAGGTTCATTAACTGAATGGGGGGGCAGAATATGTAGATGTGTTGAGGTCAGAAAAGCTGCTGGGGCAGTGCAAACATTGGTACCTCTCCAGCCCTAGACTAAAGGGCTGGTGACCTGAGTTTGGTTCCAGGACCCACAGAGGTGGAAGGAGAGCCCATACCATGTTTTCCTGCCATACATGCATATACCCAAGAGAATAATTTTATGGTTGGGGGTCAGCACAACATGAACAGAATTACAGGGTCACAGCATTAGGAAGGTTGAGAACCACTGGTAAACTGAGTTTCTTGGGTACTCTGTTATACTTGTTTCTGGGGTAGGTGGTTGGTTCACTGTGTAGCCCAGGCTGTCCTGGAACTCATCTGTGGCCTGCATCTGCCTCCTGAGTGCGGGGACTAAAGGTTGCATTGCCACACATGGCTTTTCTATTTTTTACATAATGCAATCTCTATATGGCATTAAAGGTACTCTGGACTGTGCTGGCTAGCTTTTCTGTCAATTTGACACAAGCTAGAGTCATCAAGAGGAGGGAGCCTCCGGTGAAAAGGCCTCCATAAGCTCCAGCTGTAGGGCATTTTCTTAATGCTGGGGGAGGGGCCAACCCTGGGCTGGCAGGCTGAGCGAGCCAGGGAAACAGGCCAGTTAGGAGCAGCCCTCCGGGACTGTGGCTCCTGCCTCCAGATTCCTGCCCTGCTTCCTCCACTGATGGACAACAGTGTGGAGGTGCCCCCAAGGGGCTTTTCATCATGTTTATCACCCTAAGACCCTGCGACAAGTTGGTACCAGAGGTGGCGCATTGCTGTAACAGACTTGACTGCTGTTTGGGGAGAACTGTGGAAGGACTTTAAAGCTTTGGGCTAGGAAAGCCAGAGTGTCGAGCTGCGAGCGGTTCTGAACGCTGAGAGGAGGGCAGGTGTGGAGGTCTGCCTTGGGAAGTTTCAGAAGAAGCAGGAACTCTCCCAGGCTTTTAGCCTGGTACGTGAAGACTCTGGCTCTGGTCAGCTGGGGCTGAAGAATCAGCTGCGACTGGTTAGCAAGAGACCAGCTCGTTGAGAGGAAGTCTGGGAAGTGTTTCCTCATGGTCAGCGCACACAAGGTACCCTCTCGGCAGCAGTCTCCCGCGTGGTACTGGTTTTGAAGAGGTCATGGAGCGCAGCTGAGGCTTGGTACGGTGTGGCAGGGACAGAGTCTGAGCTAACACAGCTCAGGAGAGGCTGTTGGTAGCAGTGCAGCCCAGTTGCAGCAAAAGGCCCAGCATTTTGGAAGTGCCGGTTTCACGGGGTGACCACCGAGGACCGCAGCGGCTGTGGAGCGAGGCGGCTGGAGCAGAACCGCTGGGCGCTGCGGAGGCAGAGCGGCCGAGCCCCTTGGAGGAGCCGAGACCGTGAGTGAGTTCCAGACCTGCGCGGTTTACACAGTCGGAGTTTGGCTTTGCTTTGGTTGTGACTGCTCTGACTCTTCTCTCTTGAAGTAAGGGAGTATTTAATTTTAGTTTCAATTTTATTTCACTCTCACGTCGAGAGAGTGAATTTTAAGAAATATTTTAAGCTTTAAAGGAGACTTTGGTTTTTTTAAAAATAATTTCTTTTTATGTGCATTGGTGTTTGGCCTCCACGTCTGTGTGTGTGAGGGAGTTGGATTCCCTGGACCTGGAGCTACCGACAGTCGTGAGCTGCGGTGCGGGTGCTGGGAATTGAACTGGGTACAAGAGCAAACAGTGCCCTTACCACTGAGCCATGTCTGCAGCCCCAGGATAATAGACGCTTACAGAAGCGTAAACTTGGGTGGCTTGAGGTATTATGCTGAAGAAAAGCGAATTGTCAAACACCGTCAGAAAGTCCGGTTGCCATCGCGTCCAGGGAGACGGGGTCATGGACTAACTTCTCTTTATTCGCCCATGGCAGTGCAGTAGCCGCTCGCTGCCTGGCTTCTGTGTGCTCTGTGGTCCAGCTGAGACTCTGGCTTGTTGCTCCTCTGCCTGGGAGGGGAGGCCAATTTCTTGGTCTCGCGCTGGCTCTGCCAGATGCAGTGGTAAAGGCTTCAGCCTGGGCCCCCCACGCGGGGCAGGTGGCACCGTGCTGTTCCTGCACAACAGGCACACGTGACGCCTGCGTTTTTAGATGCTGCTCTTGTACCTTATGATCCGTCGCCGTTTCTGACTTCCATGTGAACTTCTTCCTGTGGCTCTGTGTACAACGGTACCTGCAAACAGAGCCGGTTTACATGGCTCCTCCCAGTTTGTTTTCCTTGCTTGTCTTTCCTGACTGCCTTGCTGAGTGGCTCCTCCGTGCTGAGAAGTGTTCGAGCAGGCAGCCTTGCTTCTTGGTCCTGGTTTAAAGGGATGACTTTACTTGGTTTTTTGAGATATGGGCTCTGATGGCTCACTCTATATTCAAGGATGGCCTTGAATTTCCTGCTCCTTCCAACTGCTAGGATCACAGGTGTGCGCTGCCGGATCTTGTAGACACAGTGTGCACAGCTGCGGGCTCTTGTAGACACATTGTGTGGAGTTTTGAGTGCATCACAAATGTTCTGTCCTCAGTGTTGGCTGTTCCTTATTGTCTCTGGGGGTTGTTCTTACTCTACCAGTCCAGTTCTTAGCTTGCCATATTGGCAACACTACCTGAGATGGTCACGTGATAGAGTTCGTGTCAGCTGAAGCCTGGAGGTTTAGTTCTGATGGTCATGTTGCTGCTGTGCCTGCGTCGTGTACACAGGTAGTGCGTGGGTCAAAGCTGCCCTCCTTATGATGGAGAGGTGGGGTTGGGGGAAGCAGGAAGGGAGGACCCCACCCAGAGATGCTACCCCCAGTGACCTAGGACCTCTTTCCACCCCCCCTCCCCCCAGTAGCACCACTTGGGGACCAAGCCTTTAACACAAGACTTTAGGACGCATTGACAGCCCACGCTGAGCTGGGACTGTAGCCAGTGGCTCAGTGAGAGCGTCAGGCCCCGGGCGTCCTCCGGCACTTCACAAACCAGGCCGGGGCCACGTGCCTGTAATTCCAGCACTCTGAGGCAGACGGATCAGAAGTTCAAGGTCATCCTTGGCCATATAGCTGGTTCAAAGTCAGCCTGAAACACTTGAGACCCTGTCTCAAAACAAAGTCTAAACAAAGCAATGGCGTGTTGACTGGCTTTGTGTTGCTGAGGCGAGTGGAGCTCCCCGTGGCCTTCACTTCACGTGCTGCTGGAGGGCTGCCTGTGCGGGGACTTTGTCCTGCTCATCAGGCACTGGCCCACGGCTCCTTGTGTTCTCTTACATTTTCTGTGTGAGTGCGCGTGAGTGCGTGCGCACCCAGCGCAGAGGGGCCGTGCTCAGCTCTTTTCTCCTTTGTGTGCACCCCAGGGATCCAGCTCAGCAGCAGGCTCTGCAGCAAGCACCTTTACCCACCGGGCCATCCTACCACCCTCTTATGATACTCTGTGGTTGGACCTCACAGGATGAGTTGAGAGGCTCCCGCCTCCGCTGGGGAAAGGTCTTCCTTTTCTTTCTCCCGTTTCCCATTTTCACGGTCCTGGGACTTTCGACGTTCACGTGGGCCAGCTGAGTCTTCGACACACAGCTATTCAGCCTTGCCTGGGAGCCCTGGGCAGTCAGAAGGCCGCTGGTGTTTCCTGTTGACCTGATTCTGGCAGTGTAGCTCAAGGTTTGCTGATGCATTCATCTTTTTAAACTTTTATTTGGTTTTGCTTTTTACTTATTTCTGCTATAATTTTCTTTTTTCTGGACTGGGGACTGAACCCAGGGCCTTTGTGTAGTAAGTTTGAGTCACAGCCCAGCCCTGGAGCCTTTCTGACTTCTTCATTCACTCGCCAGGGTCTAGTTTGTCCAGAGGGCTTGGCATGTTGACCCAGCGCCCTCTCAGCCTGCGATCTCGCTGGTGAGTGGTAATTTTCTAGCCCTTTGTTTCGACTGCTGTGTGTCTCGAGGGCAGCGGTGCTGTTAGTTAGGTGTGAGTGCCTTCTGATTCTCCCCGCCTGTGAGGGATCCCTTCCTACCCATTTGTGCTTCATAGGATTCCTGGAAGGGAATCTGCTCATTTCCCAATGTTTCCTGTTGTCTCGTAGCCCAGGCTGGCCCCACGCCTGATACATAGTTCGTGTACACCATCCCCAGTACTTAACATTGCTATGCACCTTAGAGTTGTATGTGCATGTGTGTGTGCTTGTGCGTATGTGTGTTTATGCGTGTATGTCTGTATTTGTGTATGTGTGTTTGTGTATGTGCATCTGTGTGTGTGCGCGTGTGTGTGAATGTGTTTATGTGTGTTTGTGTGTGTGTATATGTGTGTCTGTGTAAGTGTGTGTGTCTGTATGTGTATGTCATTTTATCTTGAGTGTTTTTGTCTGCATGCGTGTAGGTGCAGTACCTGTAGAATCCAGAAGAGGGCACCTTTGGAACTGGAATTACAGGTGATTTTTGAGCTGCTCTGTGGGTTTAAGGAACCCAGGTCTTCTGCAAGAACAGCCAGTGCTCTTAACGGCTGAGCTGCCTAGCCCCTGGGTAATTTTCTTAATGATTGTTCTGGATATTGTAATTAATGTCTTATAACCTGTTATATTAACACAAGCCTCTTTTGTTGTTTTTAGAGACAGTGTCTCACTATATAACTCTGGCTGTCCTGGAACTCACTCTGTAGACCAGGTTGGCCTCAAACTCACAGAGATCCTCCTGCCTCCACCTCCCAGGTGCTGGGTGAATTAAACTTCTGGGCGCTTAACGAGAGTCCAGAGTTGACTTTTCCAATACTCTTTATTAGTCACCAACCATGTCAAATCTCAGGGAATTCTATACCTGGGCAGCTAGGCAGAGAGCTCACTCCAAGGCTTCCTCACCCCATGCTTTCCTCTTGGTTCTCCTCCTGCTCTTAGCTGCTTCTTCCTCGTTCTCTGCTGTCCCTCCTCCTTGCCCTAGTTCTTTTTTATTCCAAATCCTCTCTGTCTCCACCCAGCCCTCCAATATACAAATCAATGGAGCCTAACCTTCACCTGCCTTAAGGCTAAGGACTGTCCCATTCTTGTGGAGAGCCGGATAGCCACTCCTTTGTTTACTGGTAGGCAGTGAATCCTTTACTTGCTTCAAGGACAGCTTACTGGAACATTATCCATAACTAAAATCTCCCATAACAGCTGGGATTAAAGGCGTGCACCACACCCACTCCCAAGCCTCTTCTCGAGAGAATGTAAAACTGTTACTATATAGATTTATCCCTTTCTTTTGTACTATGCCTGGTTTAGCTCTTTGAATGTACTTTAAACGGCTACTTTAAATCAATCAGGAACCGTTTCTCCTGTCGCACGCCGCCTTCGCCGATTAAGGAGACGGGACAAACAGGAGTCTTCTGACAGCAACTTTTATTGACAGCTCTTTTAGTTCACGGATGGGGAAGGACACCGAGCCCGAAAATCCCTCGGCTTATATAGAGCTCCGGGGGGCATGTGATTCTCTTATTGGCTCATAGAATGTACCTTAATTAGCATCCAACTTACGAGTACTTGTGGCGCGCTCACGCGTGCGCATTGTCAATACATGCTTCCGTAAAGAACCAGGAAACAGGGAACCAGCGCCATCTTGCAATGGCGATTACGGCTCCCGACATTCTCCCAGGAACCTTTAACAACAGGCAGTGGTGTGTGGAGTAGCCCTTTAAGGTCAGTAAGTGCCAATATTAAACGTGGCCATGGGTGTCTGTTCTAAGGGCCCTGGTGTCTCTGCATCTCAGGGCCCCACAGACTCTGCTTCATCCAGAGAAAGATCTGCTTTCAGTTTTGAATGACTGAGTCTGTTAAGCAGAAGTGAAAACAAATAGCAAGCAGCCGCCAGAGGGCGCCCTCAGCTCAGGAAAGGCAGCCAGCTAAGTTTGCAACTCCCGAGTTCCTGGCCAGCCAGTGAGCCTTTCCCTGGGGGGGGGGGGGGCTTCCATGCAGAGCAAGTAGCCAGTGGCTGACAGAGCATTGAGTCCGGCTCCAGGGCTAGCAGCCGTGCGGTACAAGCCCCCTGAACAGATGAGCTTCTGGCCGCTTGTCTCCCCTGAGTGCTTTCTACCGTGGGGTGACCTGGAGCAGCCTCTGTGGGAGGTGGCTCCCTTCTGGCTGTTCCAGCACCGTGAGCTGTTTGCTCTTCTGCCCATCACAGGCCAGCGGCCACCTCCCCTAGGACAGGGAGCCGTGGAGGATGCTTGGAGCCGAGGCAGGCCGCCTGGTCCTCAACAGACCTGACAGAAGTGGGAGACAGCTGGCTCACTTTGTCACTACCAAACCAGCTCACTTGGTTTTCACTTTGACAGCGAGGAAGCTCCAGCTGAGGCCTCTGTTGTCTTCAGTAACCGTGGTGCCTTGTAGCAGACTTTATCCTCCATGATCTTGTTCACGCTGACTCTGTGTGTGAATCTGTGGACTACATTATTGGGGAGGATGTTCGTTAAAAGCAACACTTTCAATGTCGATGTTCCTTAGGGAACAGCTCAGTCTGCGGTCATAAGCTCATTTGGAAGGAAAACTCATTTTCTTGTAGCACATAGCTACAGTGCTTCTTGTCCCTGTAGCTCGGGGAGTGGGGGGAAGGGAGGGAGTGGGGGGAAGGAGGGAAAGGGAGAAATCTTCACAGCCCTTGGCTGTCTTAAATATGGAAGTAGTAGAGAGAGCTGAACTAGCAGCCAGAAAACCAGCCCACCAACTGCCAGCCACCTCTTCCCAGGTCCCAGAAGTCCAAGCGGCATGCCATCCTAAGGAAGGCTGCGCCAACAAAAGACTTCTTCAAAGCGTCCTGCTGCATTTTCTAAAGCTTTTCCTGTTGAAGGTCCCACCCCTACTTAAGGCGGTGACCTTAAACCAGGTTCCGAGGCTATGCATGGGCACAGGCCTAGGGCCCCAGCCCTCCTGAGGTGGAGTTCAGGAGTTCAAGTGTAGTCTCCCCTATATCAGACTCTGCTTAAAAAAGGAACAGGCTGTACAATGGTGGCACACTCTTTTAATCCCAGACCTTGGGAGGCAGAGGCAGGTGGATCTCTGTGAGTTCAAGGCCAGCCTGGTCTATAGAGTGAGTTCCAGGACAGACAGTTACAACAGAGAAAAACCAAAAACAACTAAGCAAAGGTTCTGTGGTGGGCTTAGTCCTGGAGTTTACCTAGCACGGAGGAGACTCCTCATGGAGCCGGGTGTTGTGCTGTAGACTGGTAATCCCAGCCCCGGGGCTGGGTGGATAGTGCACATCACAGATCATTAACCCTGGATCTTTGTCAATTCCAGGCCAGCCAGGGCTACGTAGCTAGGCCCACATAGGAAGTTAGGGACCAGCCTGGGCTAGAAGCCCTGTCTCTAAAGCAAAGCCAAAGACCTCTGAGTACTTGGGCGATGCCTTGATGCCTGTCATGAGGAGAACGTGTGTATATGCATGTCAGCAGGCGTGTGGATGCACACGTGTGTGGAGTGCTGGTGCGTGAGTGAGTGAGGCTGGTGGCTGAGCCGGCGACTCCCTCCACGTCTCAGCAGCGTGAGAAGAGACAGGGTTAGGCCAGGCTGGCTAGCAGCTAGCTCTGCTTCCCACGCGCTAGGCTTACAGGCAGGCCCTCACCTACCTGCGATTCCCTGGGGTCTGGGGATCTGAACTGGGTGCTCACAGTCTGCGAGCACTTTTCCCTGCAGAGCACAGACATGCGCGCACACACACACACACACACCAGACTCTGACCCCTGCGAGAGCCCTGCGCCCTTGACCGCCGAGCCACTCTCCCGCCCCCCCTCCACCCCTCCCTCTCCTGGGCAGTACAGAGCGCCTTGCTGGGCCCTGGGCCCCCCACAGTGATGTTCCAGCCTTCCAGGTGGGGTCGGAGGGACAGGAAGGGTGGCGGTGGACACAGGACCTGACGGTGCCTGCTCGTGGGTCCCCTAGGGACCTGATCCCACCTGGGGAAGGTCCATGCCTTTTATGTCTGTGTTCATTTGCAAAGAGTTGGCGTCTTAAGCTTTCCTGGAGCGGAGTGTGGTGGCGCAGGCCTTTTACTACTCAGGTTTTCGGAGGCAGGAGGATCTCCATAAGTTCAAGGTCAGCCTGGTCTACAGAGTAGACCCCATCTCAAAGGACAACAGAAGAGCTCAGTTGTAGAGCTCTCGCCTACGAGGACAAGCCTGCAGGCTCTGGAGCTATTGGGCGGTTTCGGGAGGACTTTTTGCTCATGCCCCGTGTGGTGTCACAGCACACATGCCTGTGAACCCATCACTGAGGGCTGAGACAGGGGAACTGGTAACACTGGGCCAGCCTAGGTCATGGTGAGACCCCCATCTCCAGTGATCTGAGACCACCCGAGATACCCAAGACCCGGCTGCTGTGTGTGTGAGATTCTGCTCTCTGCACCAGGGCTTGAACCCGGGGCCTCATCACGCTGCACCAGGGCCTGAACCCAGGGCCTCATCGTGCTGCACCAGGGCCTGAACCCAGGGCCATCATGTGAGGCAAGTTCTCCACCTCTGAGCTATATCCCCAGTGCTCTTCTTGCTAACTTGAGCCAGGATCTCATTAACTTGTCCAGGCTGGCCACAAGCTCACTCTGTAGCCCAGACATGCCTTGAACTCGCCCTGCTTTGGCCTTCCAAGTAGGAATTCCAGGTTTCCACCGCCAGGCCTGACCTGTTTCTAATGCCTTTCTGGGTCTGTGCGGCTCTGTGTGGGATCTGTGTTTTCCTATCGTGGAGGCTGACTGCTGTCTTGTGCAAAATGTCTCCCTTCTCCCTTCTCCAAGGGAGCAGCTGGGCGCCTGCATCTGTCCTGACACAGGTGAAGGGCTGGTGTGAGTCGGGGCTCCCACGGCCCAGTCAGCAGCTCCGAGGCTCAGACCCGCAGCAGGGACTTCCATAGCACAGACGCAGGAGGAAGTGGGCCAAGCTGCTGCCTCGGGTACTTCCTGTGTCTCCCATCAAGGCGGTGATGGACTAAGCCACTGCCCATCGGTAACTGATCCAGACACACCCGGGTCAGGGGTAAGGCTAACCACAGCTGGACATCCTGGGTCACCAGCCTTCTCCTGAAGCTGTCGGCCCCCACCCCTGCCCCATGTCAGAGCCTCTGAGAGCAGAATATGTGTCTGTTCTTTAGGAAATTCCTCAGGGTTTAAGGGGAACTAGGGACAAATTGCGTCTGCCCTGACATAGTCAGAACTTCAGGAGTTCAGTTTTGAATCATGCTAATTCTTGGGACAACGCAGGCGAAGGTGGCGTTGCATCTGTGTGTACCATGCTGTGTATGTGCACGGGGTGCAGGTGTGTGTGCCCCACATGTGCAGACGCCAGAGAAAGACACCGAGTGTCCTGTTCAACAGGGTCTCTCGCTGAACTGGGCTAGGCTGGAAGCCAGCAAGCTTCCCCTCCCCCACCCACGCTAGAGTTACTAGTGGGCAAGTCACACACCCAGCTCTTTATGTGGCTTCTGGGCTTTGAACGTAGGTCCCTGAGCTGTGTGACAGGTACTCATACCCACTGCGCCATCTCCCCAGGCCCCATTTGTATAAAATCAACCCATCCTGAAAAAAAGGTGTAAATATACACCTTTTCTCTCAGGAGTGTTGTTCAAAATTCAGAAGTGAGAAGTGCAGAAAAGCCCCTGGTCCCCATTTCCTCCTGTGGGCAAATGGAGCTGTCTTTTCATGTACATTCGTAGGGGTTTCTAAGTTATCTTTATTTATGTGCGCTGGGGTTTTGCCTGAACGCATCTGTGTGAGGGTGTCAGATGCCCTGGAGCTGGAGTCACAGGCAGGTGTGAGCTGCCATGTGGGTGCTGGGAACTGAACCTGGGTCCTCTGGAAGAGCAGCCAGTGCCCTTAACTGCTGATGCGTTTCTCCAGCTCTACAGCTGGAGGTTTTAAGTGTTGTACTGGCTTTATGTCAACTGGACACAAGCTAGGGTCATCAGAGAGTGCTGACAGGATGTAGGGCACCAACTTGCTGGTGGGAATACAAAATGGTGCCGCCATATCAAAAGATAACTTGGCAGTTTCGAAACAAAACAAATTATTTTTTAAATGAGCATGTATGTGTGCAGGAGTCCAAGGAACTAGAAGAGAGCACTGGACCCTGGAGCCGGGGTTACGGACGGTCGTGAGTCACATGTGGGTGCTGGGAACTGGACTTGGGTCCTCTCCAAGATCAGTGGGTGCTCTTAACTGCTGAGCCATCTCTCTGGTGCCAGGAAACTGAATACTGTTCACTGAATCCTGCGCTCTTTATTCTGGCTAGACCAGCCGGCTGATGACCTCTGGCACGGGCCAGTCTCTGCCCCAGCCCTGAGGTTGCAAGCGTGTCCCACCCATGCCCGGCTCTTACGGGATGCCGGGGATCTGGGTTCAGACTCTAGTTTGAGCGCGGAGCACTCCACATGCTGAGGCCTCTCCCTAGCCCTTCTCTCACCTTGTTATAGATGAGAGAGAGGGAGAGGTTCTTTATGTATAGACCAGAGGCAACCAGCTACACTGATACAGGAGGAGAGAAAAATGCACATTTCTTTTAAATGCTAAATACATTTGTCTTAGTCAGGGTTTCTATTGCAGTGATGAAACTCCATAGCCGAAAGCAGCCTGGAGAGAAAAGGGTTTATTGGCTTACGCTTTCATCACTGAAGGAAGTCAGGACAGGAACTCAGAGCAGGAACAGGGGCCATGGAGGGTGCTGTTACTGGCTTGCTCAGCCCAGGACCACAGCCCAGGGATGGGTGGCACCCACAATAGTCTGGGCCCACCCACACTGATCTGTAATTAAGAAAATGCCCGACAGCCAGATCTTCTGGGGCATTTTCTCAATAGAGGCTCCCCCCTGATGACTCTAGCTTGTGTCAAGAGGACCCAGGCTCAATTCCCAGCACCCACGCGGCAGCTCACAACCGCCTGTAATTCTAGTTCCGGGGGTCTGACCTTTGATGTTGTCAGGTTCACAGTCCCAGCAGCGCACCGGCTTACCTGGCGTTGTCCTGACACTTGCAGTATCTCTACTGTGCACTTATTTGCCGACTGTGCGTCTTTGTCAAGGTCTTACACCCATTTTAAAATAATACAGTCCTTTATCAGATGCGTATTTTGTGGCTTTTCATTCTCTTGATGTTGTAATTCAGAGTAGAAAGTCCAGCTTATCAGTTATCTCTTTGATGGACTGCCATTGGTCTTTTTCTAAAGACAATCTTGTGTATCAAGGTGTGCATGTGTGCTCGTGTATGTGGGTACAAGTGCAAAGGCCAGAGGTCAAGGCCAGGTGTCCTCCCCTCTCCACACTACTTATGTACGCATTCCTTGTTGTAGTTGCTGAGACAGTCTCTTACTGAACCTGGGATTCACCGTTTCGGTGGGCTGGCCAGCACCTCCTCGCAGTGCTGGGGTTATAGACAAACGTCACCAAGCCTGGCGTTCTCCACAGGGGTCCTGGGGTCTGAACTCAGGCCTTCATGACAATCCTAGCGCTTCTCCCTCCAATGGGCTCCCCGGCTCCGCAGTCCCCCTCCAGTCATCGGTCCAGATTTTTTTGTTTTGTTTTGAGGTTTTTTCTGAGGTTGTCTTCCAGGAGTTCTATGGTTTCACGTTCTATGTTTAGGTCTGTGATCCGTTCTGAGTTAATCTGCATAAAGGATGTTATGGCCTGAGCCTGGGCTCACCCTCGTCTGCACCGCTTGAGAAAACGAGACTGGTTGGTCTGTGACCTGAGCCCCTGGCGGGGCTGCTGTTCTCCTCATTGCACACCCCCCACCCCCCACACGCCCTCTTGTGGTGCCTTTGATAGTACTGACGTAGTGTCAGTTTTACTTAGTTTCCTAGTGGCTGTGTGAGGTTCCCTAGCCTTTTGCTTCTATGGTAAACTTTACAGTCAACGTGATGTTTTTCTATAATAAATTCATTTTCTCTTCCATACTAAGTTTAACGTTTGTAAAGATTGTGGTACAGCTGAGGAATTGTAGGTTGCAAGTTCTTAGCCCCAAACTGAAGGATGTGGGAAATTTTAAATGAGTTGATGTCAAGTCAGCTAACCTCAGAACTGTACAAGTCCCTGAATTATTTACTGTGTCCTGGTGGTACGTTTGAGCGGTGATATAAGGTGAAGATCCCCAAGCTGAGGGACGGGTGCCAACATGAGTTTAAAAAAATAGCCCTTCCTGGTTAATTGGCCTGCCTTAACATTTGCTGAACGGATGGGTGGGGGTGGAGGTGATGAAGAAACGCACGTCCGCTCCCCAGCACTCCGGTGTGGTACGCGGCACTGTGGCGGGAAGTGCTTCTCCTGTTGTGTCTGTTCTGAGTGGGGAGCTTCCAGCCTCTCAGCATTGAGCACACGGTATTTATTATTAACAGTCCCTCATGTGGTGACCCCAACCATAAAATTGTTTTCACTACTTCCTAACTGTAATTATGCCGTTATCAACCGCGACATGGATATCTGATGTGCAGAGGGTCCTACATGACCCCTGTGGAAGGGCCGTTCGCCCGCCCGCAGGGTGAGACGGGCGGGGACACATGCTTTTCCAGCGCGTGTGTAATGGCGACATCATCATGGCTTACCGCCCTTGATCCTGAGTCCGTTGACAGCTTCCCAGGCTTCCCTGCCAAGCATCCACCTCTCTAGCATGTCACTCAGCTTCAGTGAGCCAGCTCCCGCCCCACTGCTTGTTAATGTGCTGCCCTCCCCACCGCACGCTCAGGCGCAGGCACACGCACACTCACACTCGATGGCCATTTCTGTCCAGATGCTCACCCCCTCTTCTCCCTGGCTCTGACTCTCAGGGAGCTTTTGCATGTTCCCAGGGGGCTCTGTAACGAGCTGTGTCTGCATGGCTCACATGACCTTGTGCTCACCTGTGAATGCCAGTGTAGCTAAGTGAGGGGTCTGGGCTGGGAGCGGAGACCTCGTCTCTGGGGCCTCACAAGGGATCCTTTCTCTCCTTGGGCTCCCAGCTCTGCGGCTGACCATGTGGTGTGGATTTGTTTATGTGTTGCGGTGGTCAGTGGTCTCCTGAAGAACCATGTCTGAAAGGCTCACTTCTCAGTTTGGGACTTGGGAGGTGAGGGTCTTCTGGCCTAGAGGGCATGTTCCAGAAGCGCATGGCAGGACCCTACGCTCGCTTCTCACTCAGTGTCCCGAGGGCACGGGCTGAAACCTCGGGACCAGTGAGTCCAAACACCCTTTCCTTTTAACAAGTGCCCTCGGTCCAGGTGCTTGTTAGAGTAACGGAACTGACAACACGTATTCACTTGGGATTCAGAGTGCCTCTAAACCCGAGCGTTGGCTCCGTGCCCCTCCCCGCCGCTGTTCGCCCAGGAGCCTGCATTCCACCTCTGCACCCTGTCCTTTTGCAGAATTTCCTCCTGTGCGACAGCTCGGCCACACCTTTGTTTTTCGTATTCCGTCTTGAGTTACGTCGGTCTCCTGAGACCCGTACTCAGTTCTTGCTGTTGTTGTCTTGGTTTTTCGAGACAGGGTTTCCTCTGTTGTAACTCTGGCTGTCCTGGAACTCACTCTGCAGACCAGACTGGCCTTGAACTCACAGAGATCGCCTGCCTCTGCCTCCCTCCCAAGTGCTGGGATTAGAGGCGTTCACCGCCACCACCCGGCGCCCAGATCTATTCTTTAAAAAAAAATCTTGTTTACTTTGTAATTCTTATTGCTTCTTTTAGCTCTTCACAAATGTCAGGCGAACTCCTCTTACCGTAAGGAGCTTTTGTGGTAAAGTCCCCGTGCTCTGCTGCCTCTCGCTCCGCGGCTGAAGCTGCTGGGGTTCATCTCCTTTCCTCCTCGGCACCCGGAGGGAGGGTAGGGTATTCGTCCCAGCCACAGAGTGAGGAAAGAACCGCCCACAAGCTCTCGTCTATTCCTGACGTAGAAAGACTGTCATCAGACAGCACCAGGGAAACGGCAACTGACTTCTTAGAAACAGATCGTTTAATTCCTTCCATCAGAAAAAATACAAGTGTGACGTGAAACCAACACTCTGACGTGTCATTGTCATTTTTATTTCTATAGTGTTATGCTTTTTCAAAATGTGAAGACACAGAACCTTGTACACTCCCGTGTTAGTTATAAAATACCCTCTCGGAGCACGCCCGGCTTGCTTCGTTTTTATAGAAACAGTATAAAATAAGGCAGGCTCTTAGAAATTCCGTTATAAAATTTTAGGAAAAAAGGAAACCCAAGTGTTTCTCGGTCAAGCCGCCTGGAGCACTCACGAGGTGGCGGCCGCTGCGCCGTGCTCTGCGTGAGACCCACAGCGAGGAGAGTTCAGCAGAGGCTTCTGTGCTGTGGCGATGGGTATTGTTTCATAGTTTAAGTCTGTGCGCCAAGTCGTGCACACTCAGTGGGTATGAATCGTGTGGCTCCGGGTGGTGTCTGAAGTCGGCTTTGAAGTATTACTTTCATAGAAAATGTCACGCTTCTAATAAATAAAACATTCAATAATGGGGATAATCAACCTTAAATTTCTTGACAGTCACTTCCAGTGGCGTTCCGAAATGAGCATCTGGCCCTGAGAGGGAGACAAGCCCATGGCTGTTCTGAGGGAACTAGGGGAGATGGCGGTAGCCCTGCAGCAAGCGAGCGGTCAGATGGTGGCCACACAAGGTTCATGTCCCCTCAGGCGGAGGCAGGCCACATGGAGCCTCACCCGGGTGTACCTCACTTCTCCTCTGGAGGGGGGCGGAGGCTGCACAGTTTCTGGTCATCCAGCCCTTTCCAGTACTTGAAGTTGTCGTCCAGGTGCTGCATAAGGTCAGGCAGGTCAACAAAGGCTGGAGAGAGACACAGGTCACATGGCCTTCCTTGTTTCTGGGACAGGCCTCTACCACAGACCTACAGGGCCCCAAAGTTCAAAGGGCAGAAGGGAGTCGGCAGCGCTGCAGAGGCTGGAGAGCCCACACACGGGGAGCTGGGGCATCCTTGGGGGCTTCTGGGTTCCTCTTACTGGACAGCTCTAAGCCCCTGTCCCCCATGCTGCTTCTTACCGTTCCACGCGTCAAACATGTCTGTGATGAAGTAGTCGATGAAGGAGATCTGAGACTTGGGGATGCTGCAGGTGTTCCTGTCAAAGACTGGCATCACCACGGGAAGGTCCAGCTGTTTCTCTTCATCGGTCTGCAAAGCAGGGCGCCCTGTGATCTCAGACAAGAACCCCATCCACAGGGAGAAGCTGGGACGCCCACAGCTCTGAAGGCTGGCTTCAGAGCTCCATGTAGCACTAGCCAAGCAAACCAGATCTGCCAGACACCAAGCGGTTCCCTTGAGGAACTTCAAACATTTCGCGTAGCTGGAGGCCTCCTTGCTAACGAGAGTATCTGGCCACCTACCTCTGCTGGACCTGTCACTATCCACAGATGCCCACAGTGGCGCCACAAGAAGTGAGAGCTGGTGGTGGCACACGCCTGTAATCCCAGCACTCGAGAGGCAGAGGCAGGCGGATCTCTGAGTTCAAGGTCAGCCTGGTCTACAGAGTGAGTTCCAGGACAGAGTTACACAGAGAAACCCTGTCTGAACTGAGGGAGAAGCACAGCCTGTCCCAGGAAGTGCTTAACGGCCATTTCTCAGCTGTGGCTTCTCGGTCTTGTTGGGAAGACTATGAACAGCTCTAGTAACCAGTAAGGAGACCGTGTCAGTCCTAGAACCTCCCAACAGAGACAAGGCAGGGCCAGAGGTTTCACCTGTAAATTCTACAAAAGATTAAAAAAGCAACACTGGTCTTTCTCAAATTCTTCAAGATTTAAAGAAAAAGCAACAATTCTAGTTCATCCTCGAAAGCTAACACACCCAATGACAGACAGACACTGAAAACAAAACCTTACAGACTAAATTTCCTTATAGATACCATTTTTTAAAAAATCTCAAACAAGATATTGGTACAAATTCAGCGTGTCAAAGGAGGTCTGTACGCATGCTTCCGTGTGTGGAAACCAACCGCTGTGTTAACAAAGCCGAGCGCTGGCTGCTCTTCCGGAGGATGTGGGTCCAATTCCCAGCACCCACATGGCAGCTCACAACTGTCAGAACAGACGCAGCTCAGGTTACAACGGAACTCTGTAAGCGGCTGAGATAACCCTGACCCTAACCTTCCTGCCTCCAGCTCCGAGTGCTGGGATCCCATTTGCACACGTCTGCTGGTGTGCAACAATTCATTGTGGTTTTCGTGTGAGTACGGGCAGTTCACAGTGTCTTTTCTCTTACTGTGATGTAGTTCAGCAGTGACTTGTATCCCTCCCAACATGTCCTGCTCACTCACTAACTCTGAGCCTTGATGAAGTCTATTCCCCCATGGCTGTTGCTTTCTGTACCTCACCTTGTCAGTCACAGCATGCCCTGCTGTCGTTTCTCTAGAGAGATCATGGTTCAGCTAGTGATCCTACCGGGAACCCACGGGTCTGTGTGAGGCCAGGGAGCTGGGCTTCTGTGCACGGGTACATGCTCTCTTTCCGACGCCATCCAGGACATCTTGGGAGAGCGCCTTTTACCATGTGAGCAGGGCTGGCTTCCTGTCTATCCCTGTGTTGAGTTTCTGGCCATCTGTTAGAAAGTCTGTTTCTTACTGCTACTGTGACAGCACTGTTCTCAATTCCATCTTCTGGCTGTTAGTTGAGCGTGGCGTCCTGTATGGTCCACTAATCAAATCTAACTATTGGTGTGATTTATGTGCATTACGTCTGTATCCCAGCACTCAGGAGCCAGAGGCCAGCCTGATCCTCACATCGGGTTCCAGGACAGCCAGGGCTGTCCTGTTTCTATCCCTGGTTTGCTGGAAGTTTGCACTTCTGGGAACACGTCTACTTGGTGATAAGGTCCCCTCGTGACAGTGGGTGAGAACAGCCTCAGGACAGAAGTGCCCTGCCCGCTTCACTCCACACATTTATAAGGCTAGCACCATTTTTCTGCCACAAATGTTCAAACCATCGCTGAATTCACCGCTGCCGACCGACTATAGATGGCTTTTGATTCTGCCCATATTAAGTGTTGTGGGATATTTTACTCCTGTGTGCTGTTTTGGTTTGTAAAAGGGCTTTGAACTATTTTACTTACACTCTGATTTATAACCTGCCACACCTGATTTATTTGCATCATATAGAAAGTAAGGGCTCCAGAGACAGGTGTCCTTTTCACTGTACAAAGGAAACTCCAATTAGTTCTCTTTATAAACTGAAGTCGCTGGCTTTTTGGATATTTGTTGTTAATTTCTCCCAAATAATTGCTACAAGCCCTTTGCCAGTCTTCATTAATTTCCCACAAAGACATAATTTCAGTATTGGTATAAGGAACTACAGAAAAAATTTCTGTTGGATCTGTTCCTGACAGCTGATGAAGTCTTTTTCTCCCTTTACAACTAAATCAGAAACCTTTTCTGTATAGGTCTTCATGTGGTAAAAAGATCCTTTCTAAAATACGGTCCTCCCTTTGCATAAGGAGCCCAGGAGGGGAATGGTCAGAAGGCATAATAACAAATATACAGTCAAGTTCTGGGTCTATGCGATCTGCATAGGCCTCTTGTAATTCTTTCTCTACCTGAGATAACTCCTTTTCTGCTGCTCTTGTTAACTTCCTAGGGCTGTTTAAACTCGAGTCACCTTTTAAAGTTTGAAATAGATTAAGTCTTGGGTAGTTAGCCCAGTGGTGGGCCGTAGCCAGCTGATACCTCCCGGCAGTTTTTGAAAATCATTAAGAGTTTGTAATCGATCTCTCCTGATCTGTACCTTCTGCTGGCTTATTTTATATCCCAGATAATGGATAGCTCCTGAAAAGGTGCAAAGAGGAGATTCTATCTGTAATCCCCAATGAAGTGAGATTCTTTTCACCTTATTAAACATTTTTTGTTAATAAAGTTGGGCTATTTAACATTCCCTGGGGGAGGACTTTCCACTGGTATCTCTTAACGGGCTGAGAGTTATTATATGCTGGCACAGTGAAAGCAAATCTTTGTCTATCCTGTTCTTGTAAAGGTACAGTAAAAAAAGCAACCTTTTAAATCTATTGTTATAAGAGGATACGCTCTAGGTAATAAGTTAATGGAATTCCAGACTGTAAAGAGCCCATTGGCTGAATTACTTTATTTATGGCTCTTAGGTCAGTAAGCATCCTCCACTTTCCAGATTTTTTAACTACAAAAATAGGAGAGTTCCAAGGACTAGTGGATTCTCCTATATGCTGCGCTTCCAGCTGTTCTTGTGCCTGTGACTTCTCTTGTTAGAGGCCACTGTTCTACCCACACTGGCTTGTCAGTTAGCCCTCAGCACTTGTTATATCCTGCTTATGGACAGCCTGCGATTGTTTTTGATAACATTTTTTATTACTGTTATCAGGAGCACCTCCCATCTTACAGGCAGTCTCCAAGGCTGAAGGAATGTTAACCAGCACTTTCCACTGTTTTAGGTCTCTTCCCCACAAGTTCATAGCTATGTCTGCCACATATGGTCTTATATTTCCTATTTGACCTTCTGGTCCTATGCATTTTACCCATGCTGCTCTCTGTTTTACCTCTTGAAGAGACTAGCTTGGATCCCAGGAGTCTTTTGAGATGACCGTCACCTCAGTTCCCGTGTCTAACAACCCTTCAATCAAAATTCCATTTATCTGTAATTTAACTTAGGTCTCTGATCAATATAGTTGCTTGCCAAAATACCAGTTTTTTAGTACTATTTAATTCACCTGCTCTCTGAGCCGCAGTCGCTCTGTCCTTGACAGCAAGGTCTAGAGCAGGGCTGTCTTTTGCAGCAGGCACTGCCTGCTTTGATCTGAGCGTGTGTTAACCATTGCTGGTAGGAAACAGATGCCTCATGTTTTCTGTGGTGGGGGCCTGAGCCAAGCCCCCAAAGGCGTTTCCCAACAGCAAGGAAGTACCCTGTATGTCAGTTATCGATCTGCCTTTGCCACACCTTCTACATGTTCCAGGAAGCTGAGGTTTTCTTCCTGGCTTATTATCAGAGAAAACATTATTCCTAGGATCCGTTTGTCTACAGTCCTTTTTAAAATGACCTGACTTTCCACAGCCAAAACATCTGACCTTTTGATTTTTAAGACCTTGAACAATTGCTTGTCCTACCATAGTGGCATTGTGAGCATTGGATCCAATGTCAGTAGTAATTTTAATCCATTGATCCAAAGAAGTTGAATTTGTTTTTTAATGGCCTTATTGCCTTTTGGCATTCTGAATTGGCATTCTCAAATGCCAGAGATTTAATTAACACTTCCCTTGCTTCTCTGTCTGATATAGCTTTATGGACAGCAGAAGACAATCTCTGTAAAAAAAAAAAAAAAAAAAAAAAAATCAGTGTATGCCTTGTTCAGGCCTTGCATGATCTTAGTAAGTGACTCAGACCTTTCTTCTGGCTCCTCAACTTTATCTCAAGCATTTAAAGCCGCTGCAAACTGGACTGCACTTCTAATTCAACATATTGACCTTCACCTATCAATTGATCTCTGTTCCATTACCAAAGCTTGTTCTACCATGTCAGCCATTGTCAGTGAGGACCGGCTTTCAATACGGCTTTTGTCCCTCCGATCTTGTGGAGTAATTCGGTTTTGCACAGCCGTCCAATATCTGTTTCACATAAGGTGGGTGCGTTCCATAGGCTACTATTGCCTCTTTAAGTCTTGATTCTGTAGGTTGCCATCCAGCAGCAGGCATTCTGTGTGTAGTTACTGGGTAAGCCAGACTTGGTTCTCGTATAGTCTTTGGCTGCCACATTGCGTTATAAGGTGGAGCAGTAGGCTCTGAATTCTCTGACTGAGATAGTGTTCTAATTTTGCTACCAAGGTTTGCATTTTTGCATTCCACTTCTCATCTATTTCTTAATTTAAAGCTGCTTCTTGTGAGAAGCAAGTAGATCCTGCTTTTCTTTCCACCATTTTTAAAATTTTGATTTTGCTCTTAAGTCAGGTCCCGCAAAGGGCTAGGAGATTTCCCTTTTCTTTCTGTTCTGACAATTTTCCTTGAAAGAGAACAGTATACCATGATGGCTATTGATAAGACCATGTGAAATACCAGAATAACAAAAACCATAATCTGCATTATGCCAGTCTCGGCTGAAGTATTTATCTCTTCATCTACTGCTTTCATCCCTAAGACATCCACAGCAAAACCGTACAGAGCCCACGTGCCCTGTGTCACAATATTTTCCTCTCCTTCCTCAGGAGGCTTCTGTGTACACTTCCTTCCTTGTTTCTTACTGTGGCTCCCACTTTCCAAGGAGCGTGCTCTTTATTACCGCCTCTTCTTACAGAAGGTCTGCAAATCTGTGGTTCCTCTCCTGGAACTTTATTAACCCACACCTGTGAGCGCTTTTTAGTTCTTTCTGTCCAGCTCTCCTCTTTCCATGTATCCTGTGTCTGCTACACTTCCTCTTTTGCACTGCTCGCGAGCTGTTATCTCCTGAAGCAAGAATTAGTAATTACTTTTAAGCTGCTTCTTTCTCATTCTTTATTTCTTACTCTCTGCTTTTGTTCTTTCTCTCTCACTTAACTCCTTAAAACCTTTTACTGTGAGCTTATTTTACCTTTCTTGTGCCTTCTTTTCTCTGCCTCAGCTCTTCCCTCCTGTGTTTCTGTCGCTTCGCTGTTGAATCTGTGCTGGACTCGTGTGTCCCACGTGTTTTCTTGCCACGCGCTGGTGAGCCAATTGTTAAAAGATGGCCAATCGCTCAGTAAGAGTCCATCGCTGAATCTTCCAGTGCTCTTTACCACCACACTGTCTCTGCTACTGCTGATTTTCTTCAAAGACATTTGAGCTGCACGAGCATTTTGCTAACATTGAACTTTTACATTAACCATTGGTGAACTTTGGACTTGATGTTATGGGACAGCTATAATCATCAAAGGCTTGATATCTGACAGACTATAACTTTATATCTTAGCTTCATTTGATTGAGTCAATGGTGTTCTTCTTGTAAACAAAATGAGATGATGTGGGATATTTTACTCCTGGGTGCTGTTTTGGTTTGTAAAAGGGCTTTGATGCCTTGCTGCTGTGCAGGCCTTGCTTCCTACCCATTCACACCCTCGTGCCAGCCCTGCTGAGATCTCCAGATAGGACTAACTGTTCACAGTTGAAGGTGACTGATCAGGGTCTGCAGCCCTGTGATCAGAGAAGGCTCTGGTCACCCCAGCTATATGTATGTGTGCTAAGATACTACTGTTGTAATAGCAGAAGGCCTGGACGTGGAGAGGGGGCTAGGGAAAAGTTTAAAGGGTCTATAAGGCAGAAGCAGGCAGGGGAGCAAGAGAGGATGACGTCTCCGCCTAGCCACCCGGGTATTGAATCCCCTGAGATTTGACATGGCGTGTCACTAATAAAGAGCTTTGGACTATTCAGCGATGGACTCTTACTGAGCAATTGGACATCTTTTAACAATTAAGTGCGTCCACATTGTGGCTCCAGCCCTTTTCTCGTCTGTACACAGCTGAGCTCTGGGTTTTGCCTAGTTTTGGAGGCAGGGTCTCACTACGTAGCCCAGGCTGTCCCCCAGTCCCAGCCTAATCTGTTCTAACGAGTGCTCAGCTTACGAACGTCTAATGGAATTGGATTTGATGACGCTGTTGGGTCTTTACTCCCTCTCCTACCTTCTTGGTGCAGGTCTGTACCTGCTGTGGGACGAAGACAACCTGCACTCCTGGTAGTTTAACAGTGCTTGTGCTCTGCGCGCTTCCTGTCAGTACAGATGTCCTATTTAGAGAATTAAAAAACATCTTGTCCAGCTGCCCAGGAACAGACCATTCCTGGAACTTTTGTCTTGAAGAGTCAAGTTTGCGTCTTCCTTTCAACTTTAAGGATTTCCTTCAGCATTTCTTACACTGTAGGTTCACTGGTGATGATTCTACTAGTTGTGCCTTACCCGAGAATGAGTTCATCCTTCCCTGGTCCTTGAAGGCGATTGCACTGGATACAGAACCGGGCAGGCAGCTTTCTCCTCACGGCAGCTTAAAATTTCTACCGCTGTTGCAACACCTTTACCCTGTGTGCCTGTGTCCGCGCCCAACCCAGGTGCCTCACCCAGCAAAGATGGACAAGATGAAGTAACGTGGAACGCTCTTCAGAGACAGGATTTCCTCTAATGTTCTCTTCCGAGTTTTAGGCCCATTCTTGCATTGTCGTCACTCCCGCCCCGTGCGCCCCCCGCATGAGAACTTTAGAGGTGGGGCTTACCTGGCAGAAATACTCCTCCGAAATGCGCGCGGCCCACTCGATGCAGTGCTCCAGGGGCCGGCAGGGGTTGGACACGTCCGCACACTTGATCATCATGCGCTTGATGAGAGCCCGGTTCTCTGGCGTCCTGAGCATGGTGTTTACGGCTTCCTCGTTGCCGGTTTCCTGAACCACGGGTGAAATCAAAGCAATCAAAATGGGCTCCTCACGTGCAGCTTCTTACAGGCGGCTCCGGCGGGACCCGCACTGTGCAGCAGAGCACTGTAGGTGCTATGCGGTCAGCAGGGCCCAGGCGGCACTGCGACGGCCTCCTGCCCGTCCCTCGCCACCACTCTCTGTCTCTGGTGGACTTTTCTTTCTATTCTCTTTTCCTAGCTGTAAGAACTCAAAAACTGGTAATTTTTTTAGGATATTTACTAAAAAACAAAATGAGTTGAAAAAGTAGATTTCTCCCTCCTCACAACCAAAGTGCTCGGTGGCCCGCCAGCCCCTGCGTCGGGCTCTGTGACAGTCCCTCGTTCTGCTTAATATCCCGATGCACGAAGGGCACAGAGTCCCAAGAGGGTCGTTACTCTGCATGTTACCAACAAGGGCAGGATTCAGGGGAGGCGACTCATCCTGGGCTGCCCAGCTGCGCCAGGTCAAATGGAAGTTCTGCTCCTGAGCCCTCAGGTCTTCCTGCACTGTCTCGTCACAAGGAGCCCCGGGGCTCAACCCTGCTGTAACAAGGAAAGGAGGAGTGCCACGGTGCCACGAGCCGTGGACATGGATCAGAGGGAGCAGGCTTGTGGGGCGGGGGGTAATCCTGGAACTTCAGGAATCTAGACCAGGATCAGGATGGCAGAGCTCCCAAGGCTGCCTGTCTTGTGCACACCACACTGCTGCTGCTCCTGCTCCTCACTGCTGCCCACACTAAGCTCAACACCGCCAGGCTGGAATCCACCCCTTCTTGTGGCTCGTCCCAGCCCAGGCTCACTGTCCGCGTCTGACCACAGAGGTGCATATTAGGCCTGTCATGTGGGACAGAGCCAACCTGGAGGAAGTCAGACGTGTGGGGATGTCATGAGGCTAGCCAGGAGTGCTGGCCAAGATGGCAGAGCAAGAGCCAGTAGTAAGAGAGGAGCTTCCTAGCAGCACAGCAAGGGAAGGGTGAGAGCACAGGGCTCCACTGGCTCCGCCGCTGTCAAAGGACTAGTCCGCCAGTCAAGGCCATCACTAAACAGACTGCAGCCCGTGAAGTCAGGCATTCCTGACCCTAGCCTCGGTGGCGCATGCACACTGGCTGGACAAAGATTATGCAGAACTAGCACCCGCTCCACAGTGCATAGCTCTAGCCGGGTGCCACTGACAGCTGCCCAGGCAATTGTGGACCCCTCACCCCAAATCCAGAAGTGAGGGGTAACAGTACTGCCACCTGGTGGATCTGGTGATCCCAACAGAGGATCCGTCCCGGCCCTACCCCCTCTGCTACCACAGAACGCACCCACTGGAGAGTGGCCGTTAAGAGCCCTATAGGAGCCAGGTGTGGTGGCGCACACCTTTGGTCCCAGGCGGATCTCTGTGTTTGAGGCCGTCCAGGCCTTAGCTGCATGTTCGATTTTTTTTCCTGCCAGACTTTTGCACACTAAATGACTTTTTTAAACCAGTGAAAAACAACTCAGCAGCCATGATGGCTCACATCTAAAAGCCCAGCACCTGAGAGGCAGAGGCAGGAGGAGCACTGAGTTCTATGCCAGCCTGGGCTAGGGTGATAGCCTGTCTGTTTCAATCAAATGGAAAACCAGATTCAGCATGCTCCCTGAGGCCTGGCCCTGCTGGTCTGAGTTCTGGGGGAGACGCCAGGGGCAGGGCCTTGGGTAAACTGGTAGCTCTCTCACCTCATCTTCCGGTGTTGCCAAGGGCTTGTTGATGCTGTTGATAAATTTGTGGACATGTTCGAAGTGCCTTGTCATTTCTGTGGCTAGGACCATGTCGATGATACCCTGGCGTAGCGTCCGATAGTCGTTCCTGGTTCAGACGACAGAGGCTGCTGAGGGTTACTGACTCAGACTGTAGGCTCTCCTACAAACAACTGTTTCCCACTTATTTGCCTACATCACCGAACAGATGCTAACAATCAGCTCACAGGCAGGACTTTATAGCTCTGTATCTTGTCGAATGCTGTAGCAGCGTGCGTATAGGACAGGAAAGGCTGCGGGGATGAGCAAAAACCTCTCCCTCTCTCTGAAGACAGAGTCTCGCTGTGTAGTTCAGGATGGTCTCGAACTCAGGACCTTCTCATATCAGCCTTCCAAGGGATTACAGGCACATGCCAATGAGCCAAGAAGGCTATTTTCTTTATATACACGTACCCACCAACCAGGTGGCTTGTGTGGAGGGGGTTCGAGACCCATAGAACTTTATGGGCAGACCTTCTGGTAGCCCTTCCATTAACCCTGGTTTTCATTTTCTATTTAAATTTCAAAAGCACAACAGAGTGTGAAATAACCTCTCCAGCTACCCCGCCTCTGTGCTATCCTCTCTCCTGGTCAATTTGATGTCAACTCGATACAAGCTGGAGTTGTTTAAGAGGGAACTTTGAGAAAATGCCTCCATCAGATTGGCCTGTGGGCAAGCCTATTAAGCCTTTTCCTGATCGATGCTTTGCTGGGGAGAGGGCAGTGCCGGTCCTGGGCAGCTGGCCCTGGGCGCTGTAAGAAAGTAGCCTGAGCAAACCACTGCTGAGGTTCCTGCCCTGATTTCCCTCGGTGACGGGCTGGTACCTGGATGTGCAAAATGAAATAAAATCTTTCCTCTCCAAGATGCTTCTGCTCGTGGTTTTAATCACGGCAGTGGAAACCCTAGCTAAGTGGGGGGTCTCACATACGTTTCCAGAAGTAAGTCATGTACTTACATTAAGTCCTCCTCTGAAAGTCGAAGACAGGTACAAGGGAGTTTTGTGAAATCGGGATTTTCCTTTGAAATCCAAATGAGGTATTTCCACAACACTTTGAGCTGTGTATTGGGCCCTGGGCTGAGGTGGGGGTGAGACCTCAGGATTTCAGGTTTGAGGCCAGCCCGGCCCACACAGTGAGCTCCTGTCTGTAGACATCTAGCTGGGCTTTAGACACTCAGACCCAAAGCCTTGTACATGGTAGGCCAGTGCTGTACCACCGAGCCGCGCCATTTCAAACATGTTTCATCCACGTGACGCGTGCTGAAGCACTTGGGGTTGAGCAATTAGCAGGGCGTGGCCCTACACAGACAACGTGCTGTGTCAGAAGCAGAGACCGCGCCAGGCGGGTCGTCAAGACCCTGTCCCGGTGTGGGCGGGGCACCGGAGCGGCTGCTCTGGGAGTGTCCCCTCACCTCTCCAGGTTCTTGAAGATGTTGCACTTGTCGTCCTCCAGGGTCAGCTGGAAGGCCAGTGCGACGTGGTGGCTCTCCAGCACGGCCAGGTCGTTGTACAGCACGGCCAGCTGGCTCCCTGAGTTGCAGAGGAAGGAGTTGGTCTTCCCGGGGTGGTCCACGTCGTGAATGGCTGCGGCGATGAGGGCGGCAACCTCATCGATTGGATCTAACGTCTCCTGGAAACCGGTGAGTATGACACTGAGTGAGATGAGCCTTCAACAGGCTTCTCTCGGGCTTCTTACTTTGAAGCGAGAATTTCTCAATTCCTGAGAGGACCACATTGAGCAGATCCTGTCTTCCCTTCTCTACCCCAAAGCAGTTATGTTTCTGCACATGGCTGCCTGAGAACATTCCCTGGCCCACAGCCTTGAGTCTGACTTAGCAATCCAGTGCTCCCTGGATTCTAACCCGACCTGAGGTCTTGGGCTAGAGGTCACACCCGCCGCCTGCTCACAGCCCAGGGTCCGACACCCATCCTAGGCTGCTCTCTGGTTGTTGCAATAAAGCCCTGACCAAAACCAACTTGGGGAGGAAGGGTATGTCTCAGCTTACAGCGGATACACCATTGAGAAACTCAGGACCACCTGCTCAGGGGTGGCAGCACCCCCTGCAGACGGGCCCCCCAGTTGTGCTGTCCCTCCATCCTGAGTCAAGTACTAACCAGCTCCACACTCAACTCCATACTAAGAACCACGTGCTGGTGGCGTTGGTCCAACCTTGGGGGTTTGGGCGGGGGGGGGGGGGCGACGGCGATATCATCATTGGCTCAGCCTCTTCCTGCACCACACACCTTCCAAACACAGGCTCCATGCTAAGATTACGTGGGACCAGCATGCACGTGGGCCTGTGTGGCTGGAGCCATTCTTGGTCCCAGGCAAACGCTCAGACACTGAAGCGGTTTGGCATGGCGTGAGCAGTAAGGGCCGCTCCAGGCGAGCAGGAGCCTCACTGCTGGCTCTGGGGCCAGATGACCAGACAGACCACGGAGTGGGCCATAACGAACCCGGGCTCACGGTACACAGGGGATCTCAGAGGCTCAGTGTTCCAGACTGAAGCCACCTCTGCCCCAAGGACTCAGGCTGCTGGCTCTTGCTGGCTCTCCACCCAGTGACTGCACGACGCTTCTGCAGATTAATCTATCAGCTGGCTTCCTGTGGTGCCACGCTGTGCACACGGGAGGGCTGCGGATGCAGAGAAGCGCCAGACTCTCCCTGCTGTTGCTCTTAAGTGTGAACACAAACCTTAGCTTACCTTTATCTTCTCTCTGGAGAGGAAATAGGCTGTGGCGTGGAGTACGTCTGCGGAATGCGTGGAGTTGTGGTAGGGGTTGGAGGCGTGATAATTGGCTTCGATGATCTGAAACCACGCCCTCAGTGTTGTCTCAGAGCATTGTAAGAATTCACAGATTCCAAATCGAGCAAAGGTTTTGAGACCCAGATAAACCAGAGGCCTACAAAGAAAAACATCCACAGTATAAAGCAAAAAACCAGTACCCTGAGCTCTGCAGAGTGCCCGGCAGCCCCGGCCAGGCTGCAGCTCGCCGTCTGCGCATCCTAACATGCCGGGGAGACGTTCTGCACCCCGCGTGCTCGGGGACTACACGTCACCTGTGGCCCTGTCCTGTCTAGAGGAAAAGAGCTGCTGTGGTGGCTGTGAACCAGCACAGCCACGTCGGGCGACTGCCTGCCTCGACAGTCTGCGGGGTTCACCCTAAGGTGACTAGCTGTCAGCAAGTACGGCCCTTTTCAGATGGCACGCTGATATACTGGCTTGGCTTGGAAGGTTTAGAAACCGGGCCCCACGGGAGCGGTCTCGATGTCACGGCTGGGCTCAGCCCGGCCTGTCTTACAGTTTTCACAGGCGTGAGGGTACTGTGTGTAAGCCAGGGCTCAGGGGCTCGCTGTCATGGGCGCGTGCACTCTGCTCGGCTGTGTCAAGTGGGGGTCTCAGTGCAGACAGCTCACCCAGTGGGATGAGACCGCACTCCCGCTGGCACTGGCTGCAGATGCCCAGTCCCGTGTGCCGAGGTGCCTGTGTTAACTCTCAGTCTGCAACATGAGCAGATGAGCATAACCAGAGGGAGTCTCCGCAGGCTACCAACACGGCCACCAGGATCTGAGGCCGGTTTATCAAAAGTGTAACTGACAATGTTGGTTCCAGGCTTTGGGGCAGAGGTTGCTTTGTTGCTACTTCATATAGTGCCACATACAGGAGAAACACAGAACAGAACAAACAAAAACAGCTATCTGAGGAAGCCATCCTGGCTAGGCAAATTCTGCCTGGGCCCCCATGACTCAAGGCAACTTGAGCCCTCCACCCCTTCCTGAGCTCTGCCCCCACCCACCACCTCAGCACACGCCTACGCTGCTCGGATGGGTGCCCGCGCCCTGGGAATCCAGCTCAGCACACCTTTTTTGTGTAGCCGCCTCCAGCTCAAAAATGTCAAAGTCCCACTGTTCTTCGTTTTCTATGGCCTGGGCAATCTGCGGAGGGATGTCGCTGAGGGACATGGGCACGGCCACGGTGCTTGCCGATGGCTGAAGGTCTGCAGAGTGATGTAATTCGGAAAACAACGTTAACAGGCCCTGGTGTTTGTTCTGGAGGCAGTGTCTCTGAGGCTCTGACATACCCAGAACTCACTGACGAGAACTATCCTCTAACCTTGATTGCAGTGTTAGAGTGATCTAAGACATTAAAAACAGAACTTACTTTTTGTTGCAAGAACATACTCATTTCCTGAAAACCTTCGTAAGCCATCCTGGTAAAATCAAGGGAAGAAGAAAAAGCCAGGTCACAGCTCGCCCTTCCCCTTGGGCGACCCAGGACGACCCAGGTCAGCTCACTGCAAGGATGCCCCGGGCCAGTCACTTCCTGGGTGCTGGGCTCTCCTGCTGGAACCCAGGCTCAGGCAGGGCTGACACCAGTGAGGTGACCAGCAATGCCAGCCTCATTCCAGGACCACCTAACTCCCTAGTGACACCTCAGCTCCCCCTAGCCCTCCCCCGTTCTCTTTCTCTCAGTACTGAGCTGTCTCTAGAACTCTTCTAACCTAAGTGGGCCCCCCCTTGTTCCCTGAGCACCTGACTAATCACTCAACACCGTCACCCTCCAGGATACCCCCAAACCCCGACATGTTAGAGGTTACCACTGGGAGTCACCCTGCCTCCTAGAACGTACTGACATCACAGTGGGAACCGGGAGGGAGTACATCTTATTCCAACTAGGACAGCTGCTAGGACAGGGGTACGCCATTTCCCCAGAGACAGCTCCGACTCTGACATGTCCTTAAGGGCTTCTTCCCTCTTGTCACCCAGAGGCTGGCAGAGTGCTGTGGAGGTGAACTGCACCCCACCCTGGCATGTCTTAGACACAGAGTAGGAGGCCGTTTTCTTGTTTGGTTGTCTGTCGGTAGCGCTTGGTTCCTTTCTCTTTGGCGGTGGGGCTGGAGCTCAGGGCTTTGTAAATGGCAGGCACTCTGACGAGCGCCACCCCTGCCACTAAAATGAAATATTTAATGGTTTTTGTTTTTCTCAGCGTTTAAAATCTTTACAACAATCCTGGTGTGGTGGTGTATACACCCTTAATCCCGGCACTGGAGAGGCAGGGACAGACGGATCTCCATGAGTTCAAGACCAGCCTGGTCTAACAAGTTTCAGGCCAGCCAGGGCTATAGAGTGAGACCTTGCCTCACAAACTTCTAATGCAATTGAAAATGTCTTAAATGACTTGTAAAATCCTAAGTGACACGGGAGAATGGGGTCCACCACCGTAAGCTTGCTGCTCTTACGAATCGTAACGTAAATATGTGATACGCAGATGGCCTTAGGCGACCCCTGTGGAAGTGTCTTTAACCCCACAAAGGGGTCGTGACCCACGGGTCGAGAACATGTCCTCTGCTCCAAGCTGAGGAAGCCCCTTAACAAGGCCAAGCACAGCGAAATACAAGCCTTCACTGAGCCCCACACAGACGCCCTGCGGGCCTTTCTAGAGCCCTGCTCAGGTAACCTCTGAGAGCGCAAACAGGAACTTACAGACATCAAGCCCCCAACGAGGTCGGTGGCATGAGGGTCGTCCTCAACGTTGAGCTGCGGTGAATATAACTCGGTGGTTCTCAGGATCTCCAGCACGCGGTTCAAGGCCTCGGTCACAGACACGGGACTGTTCTCCTGGGCAGCGTTGATGATACTGATTACCTACAGCAGGGGGCGAGACTTGAGCAATCCGCTGTGTGCGCACGCCACTGTGCCGACTGATGTTAGTCACAGGGTCTCGCCACCCGCCCTCTCGGAGACAGTGCTGGCCAACGGCAGAGCACCCTCACTGGACCCGGGGCTGGCGTGCTCAGGGGACCGACCTTGGTGATGGGTGCTTCAATCATCATAGAGTGTATCCGGGCCACAGAGGAGTGTCTTCTCTGACTGGAAACTGGAGAAAACGGGGGGAAGTCAGGGCGAGCCCGACCTTGGGCATGTGTCTAGACACCAGGGGCTTTGTGCCATCCCTTCCAGGTATCAGTGTGCTCAGCTGCATGCAGAAGGCCCGGCAGCAGCTGCACACTGACTGAGCTTTCCCTCCTGCCCTTACGGGACAGGCACGGGCTCTGCGGAACCAGCTCTGCTTCCTTCAGCGCTAGGTGCTGGGTGTACTTGTGACCAGGGACTGAACCTCTGATGTCACCGCCACAGAGAAGACAGAGGACAGTTCAGCAAGGCTGCAGTTAGACCTCGTGCTACTCTCCAGAAGTTGAGATGTTCTAGAAGGCTCCACACGCCCTTTGTTTCACGTGAGGTGGGAGCAATGGGAGCAACGGAGTAAGCCTTACCACTAACTGAAATTACTTTTTGGTTCAGATTCCCCAGGCTCTCTCCAGTGCTTCCCCCGGTGTGTTTAATCTACACTGATCAAGTAACGATGTCACAACTAAGTTTTGTTGTTCCAGGCAGGGCTCCTCTGGCCGATGTCCGCAGGAAACGGATGTCCCAGAGCCCTGTGTCTCTGGAACACCCCTCTGCTGGGCTCTCCCAAGGCCGTAAAGGATCACAGACTGTCCAGCACGACGACGCCTCGGCCTCAGCTCGCCATCAAAGAACCAGGGCCAAGAAAGAGGCTGTCTGGGTTAGCCAGGCCAGGAGGCCTCAACACTCGCAGTTTGGGGGCCCGGCAAAACTTGAATCTAATTTGAGTGACTCGCATACGGCTGTCAACTTTACATCTTATACAGTAGAGCCGCTAATGGGAACCCCACTATCCTGTCACCGCCGGGAGGGGATTTGCGCTGATTTAGGAAGCGTGCTTTTCCACATCAGAACAGAGTAGCGGCAGCACGTACAGAGTTTGGGATGAAGCACGGCCCTTGTTAACCAGCCACTCGGTCACTTCACAACACATATTCTAACACAGCATGTCGCCCGTCATAAACACACACAGTTCTAAAATTTGTCAACCAAAAGAAATAGCACACACGTGATGAGGTGAGAGAAATGACACGTTTCCTACGTATGAAGAGGGCGCTGAAGGCTGCAAACTAGCCGTTCTAATCCTTAGGCTCAGTAAACAAGCCTGACAACGGTGCAGAGCACGAGGTCAACGTGGAAAACCTCTGTCTCCATGCGCTAACCCGCGCGGTAAGTGGGCGCAGAGCTGGAGGTAGCTCTCTAACCTCACAGTGCACAGGCCGCCAGGCTCTCCCAGCATCCCCTCACCTCCTGCTACAGGGTCCGGCTGGCTGGCACACCCCGCCTCCTTCCCTGAGCTCTAGCCCACGGGGCGGGCTGCCTTTCCCTATATAATCCAGTCATTTTGGTTACACCTCCTCTCTTGGTCTCCAGGTTCCCCCCCCCAACACACACACACACACACACACACACACACACACACACACACACACACGGCCCTGCAGCTCAGTCTGTTCATGTCCGCCCTGACTCCCCCAGATGTTTGCCTCTGGCTATGTCTCCCTTTGTCTACAGTGGACTTCCTCCTCCACCACACCTAGGAGCAATCTGTCCTTTCCTTCATCCAGTGCGGAAACCTGGGAGCGGCTTGGATGAGCTTCTGAGCTCTGACCACAGAGCTCCCTGCCCTGTCTACTTACTAAAAGACACACCCACGCGTGGAAAGGGAGCCTCCCCTCTGTGACTTGGGACACCTACAAGTCACCTCTCAGGCTGCCTGGGGACGCCCGACTGAGATTCTTGTCACCGCCTACCCACGCTGCTTCTTCCTGTAACCTCCCTGCCCTCCCTGGGAGCTGCGGTCTTAAAAACTGGTGCACACTTATAACCCCAGCACTTGGGACGTAGAGGCAGAAGGACCAGGAGTTCAAGGGTCATCACGGACTACATGAAACTATTTAAAAATAATTATACTTCAACTTGAACTTAGGTAATATTTTCTTGGTGAGAGTTTTACAATCTCCAGATTAAGCTTACCACTTTCAAAGGGTAAGTTCCCACGGTAAACTGCAAACTAAATGGGATCTGCCCTTCAGAATGACCCAGCGTTCACTATTAATCATGCAAGTGGGTCAGATACACTGTAAGGACTTGAAAGCCCCACAGAAGACCTATATTGATTTTTCCTTAATATCAATTCATTTCAAAGGCTCAGAATGGAGTCCGCCTGCGTGGAGGGGGGGTGAGGGGAGTGGGCGCTGGTTGTGAATGCTCCGTGCATGGTAATCAGGCGGAGCTGCGGGGCCGGGGGTCCTGAGCTAGGGCGACACAACCCAATCTGTCACTCACCTTCACTGGTTCTAGAGGAAACTGCTTTGGCGTCCATCGAACTTTTCCTCCTGTCTTTATGTCTGCCTGCCTGGTTATCTGTGGAAACAAGTAGACACACACCATCTCCTTACAGAGACATGCGTGACACACCGGCAAGCGGTGTCAAGCTAAACTGTCAAGTCCACGAGTACAAGAACCACGGAAGCCGGCACTGCGCAGAGAAACAGGCCACACATGCACCTTGGTTTCGAGGGGCTTCATTTTCTAAAGCTTACAGTGTCCAAAGACCTGAAACAATCAGAAGAAATGACCCCAGGAGAGGTCTGTTGCTCTTAAACACAACAGAGGGATTTTATTCTCCTTTACCCCTGTCCTAAAGGAGAGAGGAAAAAAAAAAAAAAACCTTTACATTCTATTCTCTGCAAATTCTATGTTCTGCTCCCTAGGGTGCCAAGGGTGAGCCCCTTGAGGCCCCACCCATAGACTAAACGGCCATAAGCTGTTTACAGCTCGAGGTGCCGCCAGACCTCACCCTACAGAGAAAAAAAAGGCCCAAGATCAGGTCACAAAACTCCATCAGTCCCTGAGCTTGCCCCAAGATCAGGCCACCCTGGAAAGCCCTGCCCCCACGAGGAACCCTATATAAAGCCTGCTGCCAGCTCTGTTCTTTGCTGCTTCTCCTCCCAGCAGAGGCAGCCACTCTCCCCACCCCGTGTTTCCCCCAATAAATCTCTTGTGTGAGGTTCGTTGTGCGGCGTGACTCTGTGGCGTCCCCTGTCCCCCAGCTGCCAGGACACTTTTCCATCTAAGCTGTAACACTAACAGTATGTGGAGCGTAGTTTGGGTACCGTGTGTGGATAATGTGCCCTTTTCTCTGAATCCCACTTCCAGTGAAAGATGCCACTGCTAGTCTGGGCTCCACATTCCCTGTCCCTTGCCCCTCTGTGAGCCTCGAGTGCCTGCCTGGCGGGTGCCGAGCACTTAGTGAACAACATACATCCCCATCTCACAGAAAAGAAAACAGCAAGCAGCAGGTGAGTGCAGGCCGGTCCGGAATCTACCCCTCCCGGGACGCGGTGGACCATCTGCCTGGCCCGGTACCCTTGCTGGTTCTCCCTTGGCCCAAGCCACGATCCCGTGAGGCCCCCGAGTGCTTCTCTGCACCGTGGAGAGGGGTCTTCCCGTTTCTGCTCTGTGGTGCTGGGAACAGAGCCCAGGCCTTGAGTGTGCCAGGTGAGCGCTCCGCAGCTGGGACACGTCACAGCTCTGCTCAGCTTCCTGACCTAGCGGAAGCCCGCGCCTCTGCTCATGTGCACGTGTGCAACCTGCAAAGGCCACTGATGACTTCCCTGTGGCTAGCCTCTTGGTAGACACGCAATCCTGGGGTTCAAGGTGGGGCCTCACCCCTCCTCACTCACTGTGCTTTTCTGGTCAGACCTCTGCACCTCCAGCCCTTACCTCTCTGAAGAGCCTATCAGCCAGTGACCAGCAGATGCTCAATACAAACCTCAACATTGGTAAATACGGCCTCTACCTGTGTGGTCCTGTCCATCATCTGCAGTCCTGTGGCCACGCCCTAACCCCAGGTCCAGACAGGTCCTTTCTGCCTCCATCCTTTCCAGTTCCAGGCCCTAGCTGTGCCCCGCCCAGTCACGTGTGACAGCAGCCCTCCGTGGGAACTGTAAGAACTCGGAGCTCCGGGGTTCCCACGCTAGCCCCTGCTCCGAAACCCGAGAGACTGCATCGCTGTCCTGACTTGCTCTTTGTCTACACTGTGTACTCCTCTCTCTGGAGCACGCACTGCACCTCCCCTCTTCCGCGGCACCTGACGGAGAGCCTTCACGGTCCACCCCTCATCCCTGAGGACAGAGCAGAAAGTAGTCCGCCACAGCCATGACTTATGTTTGAAGGAAACAAGCCCTCCAAGCCAGAGAAAGCCTTTGCAGCTGGACAGACGAGGCGAGCCAGCCTCCTGGGCCCAGACACCTAGAGGGTGCCGTTAGGACGCGTGAAGACGGAACCGGCCCGTGTACTTCCGTGCGCCGCCCATCCCCGACTGCCTCCTAAAGCTCGGTTCGGATTGTAAAGCCGGGTAAGCCGTGTTTGTCCAACACATCTGCATACTCGGTTGTCACACACACGGGTCAGACACGGACCGTCGGCTCTCTGCACACAGGCCAGCCCCTGCCCCAGGCCCTTGACGAGGGGCCACAGCACTCAAGTGCTTCAAGTCAAACCACACCGGGGTGGTGCTGGTAAGAAACAGGCCCCCGCTGTACGGGCAGCCCAAGAGACCGAGGACCCGTGAGTTCTGGAGGCCGCATACCTGTCTGGCTATCAGTCTGCACGCACTCAGACACCATCTCCGCCTGAAAATAAACGTTACAAGCCGTCAGTGTCACTCCCGAGGCTCCTGCCTAGAGCCAGGTCGCAGGGCCTTCACCTACCTTACTGCTGCTGCTGCACGCTCTGATGATGGACACGTAGTGTCGGATTTTTCTGTCAGGAGAAAACAGTGAGTTATTTTTCTCCTGACTCTAATTTGATGGATAGTTAGTTTTTCATTATGAGAAGAATGTTTGTTTGTTTATGACCAAGGACACCAATAGACGAACAAAACTTCACAAACACCCTCTTACGTCTTCGGAAACAAACAAGTGATTTCAGCGGTCACTTCTGTCGTTATGACAACAGACAGCGCAAAAGCACACACACTTCTAACGGTTAGCGTGTTCGCCTTCGGCTCCGAGCACGTTGTTTTGACACGCGTGACACGATGCTCCCGTGTCCCAGCAGTCTGCTCACGGTCACCATGGAGACAGCCACAGGCCGCGCAGGTGGGTCCCTGCTAGCCTCGGTTGGCCAACGTCTACAGCAGAGCAGCAAGGGCCGCGCGCAGACGCCGCTGACTGCCCGTTTTTCACCCTGCCCCCAGTAAAGGCCTACAGACTTCGCACAGAAGCTCTGGAGAGGACACAGAAGAGCAAAGACAGGCACAGAGCCCACACAGATCCGCCTCCCCGAGGCGGTCACCAACGGGCAGCAGCTCTGCTGACAAAGCTCGCACCAGGCACCGTCATCCATCAGCCAGGGCTGGAGCCAGAACCCGGACCTCCCTACCATTCCGTTTTCTCGTCTGTAAAGTAGACATCACTGTGCTCCCAGAACACACATGCGCGTGGAGTGGAACGGAATGGCATCCCCACTAGCCAGGAGTCGGGCTAGGGAGGGACGTGCTCAGGCCCTCACGCCGCGGGCCCGCACTTCCTCGTCTCCCTGTCTTGGGAATGTGTCACGCACTAGGTCTGACTTTATATTTTGCATTAACAGTAGCGTAAGGCCTTTCCTTACGATTTAATTTTCCAGGATCATCATTTATAAAAGTGTGTATTTTACCGCTGGGTAGCCTGTGATTCACGCTCAGATCTTCTGCAGTCTTCACCTCTGACTAGGTTCCGAGACAAGGCATCTGCACATTTCAGGTTCTTGATTACACTTATGACTTACAGTATGTGTATGTGAGCAAGGCATGCTTGCCCAGTGGCTGTGTGTGGGGGCCGGGTTAGCATGGGGCGTCCTCAGCCGCTTCTCCACGAGATGGAGTCCCTGACCACAACAACAACAACTGGCATTATCATTATTGTTGTTAAGGCGAGGTCTCTCACTGAGCTTGGATCTCATCATTTCACTGCTGGACTGGCTGGCAGGCAAGACCCCAGAACCTCCACCCACCAAGACTGGAGTTCCAGGCATGACACCCCATTGGCTTTTATGGGGTGCTGGAGATCTGAACTCAGGTCCTCGATCCAGTGAGCCAGGTCTCCAGCCCCTAACACAGCTGTTAGCATTATAAACACAGGGAACCTACAAGCAAGCACATCTAGCGGTGCACTGTAGCCAGACAGCAGTGGCGCACGCCTGTAATCCCAGCACTCGGGAGGCAGAGGCAGGCGGATCTCTGTGAGTTCGAGGCCCGCATGGTCTACAGCGTGAGTTCCAGGACAGCCAGAGCTACACAGAGGAAACCAAAAAAAACAACGAGAGAGAGCAAGGAAAGAGGTACAATCCGCACAGCACAGCAGAAAGGAGGCTGCCCCAGGTCCGGAGGCTCTGCACCGCCGTGGAGCCGTCACTCACCCCCCCTGCCCGCTGACAGGTATGATCTTCACATTTTGTCGTATGTTTTCTCCGTTTTTCTTTTCGGTGTAATAAACTCCTTGCCACTCCTATAAATAGAATTTAAGCATCATTAAACTTTGGGTTTAAAACATAAAGCCAGCAACATTTTCCATTTTGGTTCTGATTCATTGATCACCACGAAAGAATTTAGGGTAAAAAATGATTCCAATCCCAAACACAGCTCAAAGAACCTGGTGACTTCCTCGCCTCTCCGGGCTACTTGACAAAGGCCAATCACCTCGGTGTAAGTGGCCAGGGACCTCCTCTCTCCAGCTGCAGTAGAGGGATTAGCCCCTGCCTGGGCACTTGATGCGGAAGTCTCGGGACTAGAGCACAGAGGGCACTTTGTGGCCATCACTGAGGTGGGGTGCTACTAGCGTCTTACTCTGAATGGCTTTGGCCCTTCTGGAATTGGGGGTTGCGGTCCCTCTGCGGGGTGGGACGGCGCAGCAGCACCTGGCTTCAGCTCAGGTAGCAGCAGAACGCGGTGACGCGGGGAAGCATGCGATTGTGATTTCAAGAGCTCACGTGACCAAGCCGCGACCCTTTCAACAGAAAAGGTGTTTACTCTGCAGCCCTGCTTCTGAATTCATCTGACAAGAGATCCGGCTGCTAAGCTATGAAAATCCCTGAAACCTCCTGTTAGGCTCTGAACTGGAGGAGACCAGAATGTTGTTGGCACTCCAGAACTCAGAACCCAGAGCTCTAAGACACCCAGGTAGTTACCGAGATTGATTACTGGATGAAATAATTCTGAAAACAACCATGTCAAAAACAGCTGGCTCTGTCTGTAGCTGGCACTGAACAGAAGAAAGAACAGGTCACAAACAGCTCAGCTCTGAGTGGAGCCAGCCAGAGAAAGGCTGTGCCCAAGACTAGCAAAGGCTAACCGGGGACTCCCAAACAGGAAGGAGTGGGGGGCCCTCTCCACAGCCCCCCACTGGAAAGAGACAGGTCTAAGAGTACTATCAAAGGAAACGGGGACATTGTCTTGATGCTGGCACAACTACACGGATATACTTAAGTCACGGAATGGTGTAGTTTGGGTTGTTTGTTTCAGGGTTCTCACTATGAAGCTCTGGCTGGCCTGGAACTGGCTACACAGACAGGCCGGGCCGAAACGTGCAGTGAACGTCTTGCCCTGGCCCCCCAGGTGCTATGAACTGTGTATTCCAAATGGGTGGGCTGTTCTGCGTGAGAACTGCAGCTCAGTATAACTGTTACGTTATGGGGATAAAAAGAGGGAAGGAAGGAAAGAAACGAACAGCAGGTCGGCAGCACCAAGCCACTGGCACATCAAAAAACATTTCAAAGTTCTTCCTCTAGCTCCTTCTGAATAAATTCAGACAGCCGACAGACCCCAGGCCAAGGTCTAGCAGGCTGTGTCAGCCCACAATTCCCCAGTGGAGCAGACAATCAAGCCAGCGACCCGGCTGGGGAACAACGTCAGATCTAAGATTCCCAGACATCGATGTAAACAGAAGAATGTACTTAGCATGAACAGTATTTGCTAATCACAAATGTAACATTCAAGTATGTATCACTGTGGGTCTGGATTCCTAAGAACAAGAGGACCACATTAGGGTGTGGCCACAGACACCTGGTGAGTTCAATAGCTGGACTGTTTGGGTACAGGTGCTTTTCACAGTCCTGTGTCCCACATGAGCTCCTCACTGCAGAGGAAGACCCACCAGCTGGGCCTCTGTGGCCAGTGATGTGGTCCCCCTTGGCTGTCCTCATAAAATTAAGTCATTGTCAGCCAGCTGTCCCGTCCCCAGGGCTGGCACAGAGCTTACCCATGGTAAACAAAGAACACGAGGCTTTTGTTTACAGCGACTGAGGTCAACTGCAGAGTCCTGGTCACCAGGCTCAGCAATCTCAAAGTGAGCACGTGATAAAATGATGTCCTACTAAGACCCAGGCACAGTGCAGGGTGGAAGGTCTTGGGGTGACCACCAGAACTGCAGGTGTGAAGAAGTCCTGGAGCAAGTCAGGGGCCAACAGTGTGCACTCAGAGCAAGGGGGTTAGCAGCCACCAGGGTTGGACTTGAAAGAGGCAAAAGGCAGCGGGGATCAGTTTATTCCGGGGATCTAGGACAAGGTAACTGTGAGGACAGCATAGAAACAGAGACGGACTAGAATAGATATTGCGATTGTCATTCATGGAGGTTTAAAGAAAAATCATCATCTGATAATTTAGTTTCAAGTGACAACAGGACATTGAGGGTCAAGAGCAAGTGGCAAAGGTCAGAGTCCAGGTAATTTGTGGAGGAAACAGAAGAAAGTGGATTTTGTCAGCGAGGAAGGAAGAATATCACAGGAAATAAGGAAGGCCAGAGTCCTGAGGACACACACCAGCACTGACAGGCAGCTGAAGAGCTACCATTTATTCTGCACTATGTGTATGTGTGTGTATCTGTGTGTGTGTCTGTGTGTGCGCCTCTGTGTGTGTGTGTCTCTGTGTGTGTGTGTGTGTGTGTGTGTGTGTCTGTGTGTGTACCTCTGTGTGTGTCTCTGCGTGTGTATCTGTGTGTACCTCTGTGTGTGCCTCTGTGTGTGTGTGTGTGTGTCTGTGTGTCTGTGTGTCTGTGTGTGTGTCTGTGTGTGCCTCTGTGTGTGTGTGTGTGTCTGTGTGTACCTCTGTGTGTGTCTGTGTGTATGTCTGTGTGTGTGTGTGTGTGTGTGTGTGTCTGTGTGTGTGTGTCTGTGTGTGTACCTCTGTGTGTGTCTCTGCGTGTGTATCTGTGTGTACCTCTGTGTGTGCCTCTGTGTGTGTGTGTGTGTCTGTGTGTACCTCTGTGTGTGTCTGTGTGTATGTCTGTGTGTGTGTGTGTGTGTGTGTCTGCATGTATCTGTGTGTGTGTGCCTCTGTGTGTGTCTCTGCGTGTGTATGTCTGTGTGTGTGTGTGTGTGTGTGTGTCTGTGCGTGTATATCTGTGTGTGTGTGTGTCTGTGTGTATATGTGTGTGTGTGTGTGTGTGTGTGTGTGTGTCTGTGTGTGTGTGTGTGTGTGTGTATAAGGCTTTGCTACTTGGGAGATGAGAGCTTTTGAGCCCCCTGACAGGGGAGTTATGGGGAAGAAGAAAAGGATACAAAGAAGCATAAATGTGAACCTAAAAAGAAAAAAATCAAGTTAACATCTCTATCACCCCAAAAGAGGAAGGTTTGTGGAGTGGTGCATTTTCTGCAAGACTCTGCTCCAACCACAAGGGAATTCCTCCTCTGGCCCAGGGTTTCTAAACCAATTATTCACCTTCTAGAATTGACATTCTGATGCCAACAGCCCTAGCTGTCTGGCCATTTGCAGAGTCTCCTTTCTGCCATGCTGGCCCCCAGAGGACATCTGAGCTCTCCTTGCTGATCACACGGCAGCTCCACAAGGACACTGACCCCTCCGCTCGCCCTTCTACAGAGACCGACGGACAGACTGGCCCTCATCTCAGTGAGAGGGCAGGGGGCTGACAATGGGCACAGGCACCTTGTCACACTCTAGGAACTCTGGAACACACTGAACAAACGGGAGCCTCCCTGTCAGAAGCCGAGTCGCAAACAGGCTGAGAGCACAGCAGCCTTTCTGCGTCCTGCTCGTGGTCATCTCAAGTCTCTCGAGAGGGGTTCCTGCTGTTTGGATTTGGGGCCTTCTGCACTGGTCCCAGCAGTGTCATTCCAGTAGAATCAAGGTACCACATCCACAAACCTGATTCACCACCCACACGTGCTGTGACCGTTTGCTCTCTTCAGTAAGAGGGATCCAGGATGCCTGGCAGGATACAGACTATTTGATGCCCAACAACAAAACCACTGGCTTAAAAAAAAAAAAAAGCAAGCCAGGTGTGGGGGCACACATCTTCCATCCCAATACTCAGGAATCAGAAGTTGGTGGGTCTGTTAGTTCAAGGGCAGCTTGGTCTACATGAGACCCTCTAAACCATCAAAACAAAACAGACAACGAAAACCTAGCTCCAATATCTCCAAAGGACCAAACAACAGAGCTGCATGGCCAGGGAAAGCCCTGAGGAGAACACGCCATCTAAGGCGGCGCGCCAGAGCACTGGGGTCCCTCTCCTCCCCAGAAGACCCTCCACTCTTTCTAGTCAGACACCACCACCCTGAACCGCAAACTTGAGAGCAAGCAGGACTGACTCACCCTGACAGCGCATTTCTGCGCCCTTGCACTCAGCCTGCTCTTTCTGGGTTCTGTTTTTCATTTGTTTGTTCTGCGACAAGGTCCACATAGCCCTGGCTGTCCTGGAATTCTCTATGTAGCCCTGACTGGCCTCAAACTCACCTGCCTATGCCTCCCAAGTGTTGGGTTTTTTTTGGTTTTTTTTGTTTTTTTGGGTTATTTTGGTTTTTGGAGACAAGGTTTCTCTGTGTAGCCCTGGCTGTCCTGGAACTCACTCTGTAGACCAGGCTGGCCTCGAACTCATAGAGATCCGCCTGCCTCTGCCTCCCGAGTGCTGGGGTTAAAGGTGTGCACACCATGCCTCGCTTCTTCTGTGATCTTAATTCAAGGCAATCTCTAAGACTTGGCGCCATGGGGAAAGCAAAGGTAAACAGCTATTCACTACACCTTCAAGGGGCCCAAGCCCAGTGAGACAGACCGTGTGCTCGGGCCTGCCCACTGCACCGCGGGAAGAAACATCACTACTGTGGCCTCTGCAATCAGCAGCACGAAAGTTCACCAATTTTTAAAAAATGTTCCCAAAAATCATAGTAATAGCCTCGTCTCAATTTTGAAAAGGAGAGCTAAAAGGATGAAAAAAATATCATTGGTCAGACTCTCTCTACTCATCATACCGGAAAGCCTGGCAACCAGGGAGGTGCTGATGGCCTCGGCGGAGAAGGCGGACAAGGCGGAGAAGGCCTGGCTGGATGCACCTGCCTCCTGTCAGCTCCTTCGGCACCGATTACACACACAGCTTCTCTCACTGTCAGCAGTGGTCCCTGTTTTCAACCCTGGGAATGAGCTGCGAGGCACGTGCTCCTGTTCTGATCATCTTTCTATGGCAGGATTGAGCACGGTGCCTGGCAAACAGCAGGCATCTGGCAACTGCCCAGCGGATGACTAGGGCTCAGTTATGCTCCCAGGGTGTGCTGCCTCACTGGCAGCCCTTCTCCAGAACCAGGTGCCAACATCCACCACTTAAAAGATCCGTTATTGGAAATACCAACGCATTCACCCACCACTCAGATAAAAATAATGATTTTAAGGTCAATTCAAGTGACTCTGCTTATTGGCTAATCGTATCAGATTTTCTTGGCTTCAGTTTCTGCATCTGTAAGATGAGAATAGCAAGGCCTTCTGGGAAGAGGAGAGGGCTGAGATCACCTGCTCCATGTGGTGCTCGATGACCACGAAGCACCCCTCCATCTTACCTTGCCTATGGTGCTGCAGGAGTTTATGGCATCCAGCAAGTCGCCTCTCCTCTCATTTATGGGCACCTGCGCCAGCTCCTTCCCTATCAGCTCACCCGACTGGTAGCCCATTGTGGTTCTAAACGCAGGGTTTGCATACTGGAAAGAGAGAAAAGGAAAAATACATGAATTTCAAGATGTTTTGAAGAAAATAAAGGTCTTCCATCTAATCACCACCGCACTCCCCGGAAACTCAGCAGCCCGGGCTCCATCACGGGCGTTCTAAACGTCCCGGAGAAGCTTAGATGACGCGTGGCTGGGCTTTCTGCTGCGTCTTTCCGAGACCCCAGGGAGGCAGCAGGCTCACTCCAACTTCAACGAAGACAAAGGAAGGCATGTGTGTTCTCAGGACAAACCTAGGCTGCTACCCTAGAGCTGCCCAGATGTCGCTACAGGGAAGCAGAGCGCCAGGCCGGGCTGCGAGCACCCAGGCCCCCCGGGCAGAGCTCTGCAGGTCGCCTCACCCGCCGGCGCTCATGTGGATGCAGTGTGTGGAAAGCAGCCTGCAAACTAGAAGGCGTTAATAAATGAGATGTTTGGTGGATGCTGAACGTGTGGGGGAGGAGGGAGAAACAGAAACGATGGAACTGAAACTGCCAGTGGCTGTCAAGGTCTGTTCTCTGCACTAGACACTAAAGTAGCACTTGGCACTCGTGAACTTGGGTGACCCTTAAAACCTCCTGGAGGTAGCTGGCTGCTGTTACCACCACTCCCGTGTACTAAGAGAAAGCAGACTCGGCTAGGTTAAGTAACATGCCCACGGATGCACAACCAAGGCCTACAGAGCCCATGCCCACAACCTGTGTTGCCTCTGAGCGCCAACGTCCACAGGAGCCACCAGTTAGACTCAATGAGCTACAATCAACATGGAGCCCATTCCCAGACTAAAGGAATGCTCCCAGGAACAGCTGCGTGTAAGCCAGCTATCTTTATTTACCTCTTACAGAAACCAGCTTTGCTGACAACGGTAGTTAAGTCTGTTACTGTCTGCATGTTTAACTGTTTTTAGTAAATTTCTAAAAATTTAAATTGCCTCCAAAAACAGTGGATGAAGAAAGCTTGCTTGTGGCCAGCCTGGCAGCCTGAGGAAGTCTCTCCTAGTTAGGCAAACAGCCTGCACCCCAGGAGAAATGACAGAAGAAGACCTGGCATTTCTCCATTTCTAGTACCATAAGCAACTGCTGTCTTTTCTTATCTAGAGAGTCTATTTTAAATTACATATTTTATTGAGTTTGCTCTTTCTCAGGAAAAGCAATGGGCTCTCGGACTTCAACAAGACAAAAACTCAAGCTGTAGGGCTACAAGCCTAAAAATGAGAACAAACAAAATAAATCCGTAAGCATAGGTTTCCACAATAACAAACCTGTATAATGTGGTCTTCACTTGTAATTTCAATTGCTTCTTGACTTTTCTCTAAGGCGGCGAATACTGAATTACAAGCCCTTTATGGACAGAAACGAGAGGACTGGTGAATGTATGCACGTTAACCGTAATTACTACCACACCTCAGCTACTGCAGTAGCTTGTTTGCGTGGCTTGTGTCTGGCTTGCAGAGGCTAATGAGAGCTCATTCAGAAAAGGAAGGGTGATTATTTACAAACATAGAGGAGACTTTCTACAGTCCCAGTGCCCGACCGTCGCCCACAGTCCAGGACGGTCGCACAGGCGTAGCTGCAGCACTCTGAGCCCTGCGTGTCCTTCAACGTGAGAGCTAACCGAGAGCGGGCAGTCCAGGCTGCTGCAGAGCCCGCCTGGCAGAGGGGCGCAGGCAGCCCTGTGGAGTGCTATCGTTCACGCCGCTGTCACGGTGTTGGCGTCTGGGATGCCCGGCTCTGCCGCCTGCCTTCACCAGTCCTCCTGGGAGCACATTCCCACACCCTTGGCGTTTAGGTCTTCCTTAATCATACAAGTAACAGTTTATTGACAAACACTGGAACATATAAACGAGAGTAAATAAGACAGCTCATCACTCCACAATAAGACGGGTTAGTAAGTATATCTTGATACCGTTGTTCAAAGTGAATGAGGTCAGATCAGAAACCCCAGAGTTCAGACTGTCAATGTCAGGTATTCTGGGAAGTTTCTTTGATGAACACAGATGTCTAACATGTAATTATAAAACGTATTATCAGTAGTCATGGTTCCTCATCACCACATTTAATCACCATGTAATATTTTGTAGTAAGGTTACACCAAAATATAGTCAACAAACACCATGACCAAGCACATGGGCTGCTTCCGGGCTTCTGTACATAGGGAACCTCCCGAAGCGTGGCTGGCAGGCCCTCCTGCCTCACAAGACTTAGAAGCACAAAGAACTGCCAGCTTACAAAGTGCAGAGACAAGAACTGAGTGTGAACTAGAACGGCTACAAAGCTTTCACGTTGTTCATGCTCAATAAGCTGTTACCTAACAAGGTCTGTGCCAGGGCTCTGAGGGCAAGAGCTGCCACTGGGCCTGACCAGCAGACCGTGATAGTCAGGACTCTTATCACTAAAGAAATAACCAGCCGGGCAGCGGTGGCACACGTTTTTAATCCAGCACTTGGGAGGCAGAGGCACGCAGGCCTCTGAGTTCGAGGCCAGCCTGGTCTACAGAGCGAGTTCCAGGGCAGCCATGGCCACACAGAGAAGCCCTGTCTGGAAAAACAAACAGGCAAATAAACAAGGGAGGGACGGAGAGAAAAAGGAAAGAACTCCCAAGCTGTCCTCTCACCTCCGCACACACACCGTGCGCGCCCACACCCAAGTGCACAAACACACAGAATAAACAGTTTTTCACAAACACCAGGATCCGGAGAGGTGCTCGGTGGCTGAGAGCGCTCACTGCTCTTCCAGAAGACCTGGGTTTGGTTCCCAGCGCCACATCAGAGAGCTCACGCTCACGCAGGCCTGGAACTGCGGCTCTGTGTTAGGTCTCGAACTCCAGGACAAAGTGCTGGCTCAGATACCTACTCGATACTCAGAGTGAGCATGGCCGCCAGGTCCTCCCAGCACCCTCGGCTAGGCTCGCATACCCACCGTGCCCTGGGCTCTCCCACCCAGGCGGGTGGGCCGCCCTTCCCTGGATAGGTGTATCCAATTTTGGTCATCTCTCGCTCTCCTCTCTCGGCCTCTTCTGCCCTCCCGGCCTCTCGGTTCCCAGGTTCCCTCCTTCTCTCCGCCACCCCCCCCCCCCATAGCCCAGCAGCTCAGTCTGGTCATGTCTACCCGGATGCTTCCCTCACGTGTAGTGCAAACTTCCCCTGCACCACACCAGGAGTGGCCATGTTCTTTCCCTTTTTTTTTCCGTTCACTCTGAACTCTGAGGACACCTTAACCCGCAGGCGCAATGCCCCCTCCCCCAACACACATACATGCCTAGTTAAAAATGATAAAATTAATCTCTTTTTAAAATTAAGGAGCTGGAGAGATGGCTCAGCTCTCGCGGACTGCTCTTCCTCAGTTCCCAGCGCCCGCAAGTCCAGCTCCAGGGAGTCTGATGCCACCTGTTTATGGACACGTACCCCCCCCCAATAATTAAAAATAAAAATAAAAAACCCTAAAAACAAAAAGACAGCTTGTGAGATGGCTCAGTTAGTAAAAAGTGCTTGGGAGGCAGAGGCAGGCAGATCTCTACCGGGCCAGCCTGGTCTACAGAGTGAGTTCCAGGCCAGCCTGGTCTACAGAGTGAGTTCCAGGCCAGCCTGGTCTACAGAGTGAGTTCCAGACAGTCAAGGACACCCCAGAAGATCCTGTCTCAAAATCAAACACAACAATGAACCACAGAGACGCTTGCACCTCTGACACGAGCAGCTCAGAGGACAGAGCCCCGGGGTCACTGCGAGGCCTCCCCGCCCTCTCTGCACCCAGAGCACTGCCAAATGGAAAAGGCCAGACCTCTTCACTTTTATTTCTTTGACTACTGGTCTGACTGAACTTCTTTTCCTGATTTCTGACTTGCGAATTGCCCGTTCATATCTTTCAAAGATGTTTTTCCTGGGGTACTCCATTATTTGATTCATCAGAGACCCCTACTTGGGGTACTAACCTAATGGCTGTTGGATACACTGCGGATGAATTTCCCCTCAGTACTTCAGGGTTTGAGTTCCTTTTTAAGCATGCAGAAGCTTAATGCTTTTCTGTTAGTTTCTCTTCCTTGGGGAAATTCAGCTTTTATGCCACGCTGACTTTAAGACGACTTCATCATCCAATCAAATACTTTGCTTGTACTTTTGCTCATTTACATGGCTCTACATTTAAGCCTTTAGTTGCCTGGTGGTTATTGGGGGAGGGAGCGGAACTGGGGCACATTAATTTCTTTTCTAACTAATTAAGCAGCTGCCGTGAAACTGTTTTGGTCCGGGTGTCATGCTGACCAGGCCCCAGTCTGTGGGTAGAAACGGGCCTGTTTCCAGGCCTCACGCTCTGGTCTGTGTTGCAGTAGTAGCAAAGCTGCTTCCCACAGCGCCCTAGCGCCTGTGTGTGTGGGGGGGCAGGTCTCCCTCTGTTCCCACAGCGCCCTAGCGCCTGTGTGTGGGGGGGGCAGGTCTCCCTCTGTTCCCACAGCGCCCTAGCGCCTGTGTGTGTGGGGGGCAGGTCTCCCTCTGTTCCCACAGCACCCTAGAGCCTGTGTAGTGGGGGGGGGGCAGGTCTCCCTCTATTCCCACAGCGCCCTAGCGCCTGTGTGTGGGGGGGCAGGTCTCCCTCTGTTCCCACAGCACCCTAGAGCCTGTGTAGTGGGGGGGGGCAGATCTCCCTCTGTTCCCACAGCGCCCTAGCGCCTGTGTGTGTAGTGGGGGGGGGCAGGTCTCCCTCTGTTCCCACAGCGCCCTAGAGCCTGTGTGTAGTAGGGGGGGCAGGTCTCCCTCTGTTCCCACAGCACCCTAGAGCCTGTGTGTAGTGGGGGGGGCAGGTCTCCCTCTGTTCCCACAGCGCCCTAGCGCCTGTGTGTGTGGGGGGCAGGTCTCCCTCTGTTCCCACAGCGCCCTAGCGCCTGTGTGTAGTGGGGGGGGGCAGGTCTCCCTCTGTTCCCACAGCACCCTAGAGCCTGTGTAGTGGGGGGGGCAGGTCTCCCTCTGTTCCCACAGCGCCCTAGCGCCTGTGTGTAGTGGGGGGGGCAGGTCTCCCTCTGTTCCCACAGCGCCCTAGCGCCTGTGTGTAGTGGGGGGGGGCAGGTCTCCCTCTGTTCCCACAGCACCCTAGAGCCTGTGTAGTGGGGGGGGCAGGTCTCCCTCTGTTCCCACAGCGCCCTAGCGCCTGTGTGTAGTGGGGGGGGGCAGGTCTCCCTCTGTTCCCACAGCGCCCTAGAGCCTGTGTAGTGGGGGGGGCAGGTCTCCCTCTGTTCCCACCGCGCCCTAGAGCCTGTGTGTAGTGGGGGGGGGGGCATTTCTCCCTCTATTCCACTGTCTCTAGTTCCACACTTCCTTTTCCCTTCGTATTTTTTCTCTTTTCCTTTGTAATGAACATCTCTGCTGGCTGTCAGCTGGAGCAAAGCATGGTGGGAGATGAGAAAGGAGTTAGACAGCATTAGGCCCAGGAGAGTCCTGGGAGCCACATCTGCGGGTCTGGACTTCACCTTGAACCCAGTGGAGTATGGCAAGACAGAAACACAGACAGGAGCTGCATGTTACTTCCGTGTGAAGAACAGACACGCAGAAGTCAGGCTAACCAGAGAGACGGTGGACAGCAATCCAGGCAAGACAGCAAGCTCACTCTAAGAGCGAGGGAAGACAAAAACAAGCAAACACAGTGCAGAAAAACCCAGGAGGTGTGAGGAAGGACACGGTAAGGTAAAGGAGAAGGGGTTTCGGTGCAGACTACACGTGAATGCTACCGTGTTCACCGTGCTGAGGAACCGAGGAGGAAAGTCTGAAGTTAGTTCGATTTCAGGAGATGGGAAAAGAAAAAACTATAGTATTAGAAACATAAATTACAGGCCAGGTGTGGTGGGTGCACACCTTTGATTCCAGCACTCAGGAGGCAGAGGCAGCCTGATCTCTGTGAGTTCGAGAACAGCCTGCGATACACAGTGAGACTCCAGCTCAAAATAAATACATAAAGTGAGCTACAAACAGATGAAGCAACTGCCGCTTGCCACTTGTGAGTGCTTAGCTGAGAGAGAACTCTGTGCTCATTTTCTGCAGCTCGGCTTGTGATGACATTTCTGCACGGACTGTAGTAACTAACTTCATTCCTGCACGCGGAGCCTTGTTCCGGTTCCTATGCTGTAACACTCCGGTTTCAATAGCTCTTATCTGCCTTGGGCATACATAAAGAACAACTGTCTCTCCCCGATCCCTGATGGGGGAAAAGTGAAACAGATGGGGGGGGGGTGCAGAATGAAAAGAACTGCAGGTTTCATTTTCCTTCTGTGAACTGGGTAGTGTTTTAAAAAGGTTTTTCTTACTTGCTCTATAAATATCTATCTCGCCCCTCCCTCCTTCCCTTCCAGCTGCCCACGGTGGCACAGGCCTATAATCCAAGTTCAGGGCTACCCGGGGTAAAATAGCAAGATCCTGTCTCAGAACAAAAGAAGTGTCTTTACCATAAACAAACTATAGCCAAGCATGGGGCTCATGACTGTAATCCCAGCACTTGGGAGACAGAGGGAGGAGGCTCAGGAGCGCAAAGTCAACCTTGGCTGACAGCAAGGTGCGGGCCAGACTATGCTACCTGAGATCCTGTACTGACAAACAGAGAATGACAAAATTGTCATTGTAGAGTAGAAAAAATATCAGTTCTCTGAGAAAAATGGCAGTATATTGGGTATGGTATATTTAAAGTATTTCCCCCTTAGAACACAAAGCAGAAAGCCCAGCATGTGAGGTTTTATATCTTACTTTTTTTCTCGTTTAGACAGCTTTGAGGCTGTCTAAATGTTTAAATGACAGTCTACAGTCAGTAACATGACCACTCCTCAGACATCAGACAACTCCAGAAAAGCTCCTGAGAGGCACTGGCAGACAATGCCCACCACAGCTTTACAAACCGCCCTGCCGTGTGGAGGCCCGAGGTCCACACTGCTGCCCTCAGCTGTCCCCACTGCACTTCTTGGAGTCCTGGTCTCTCACTGAACCTAGAACTCACTGACTTGGCTAGACCTGCTAGACTCCTTCTGTGTCCTTGGTGCTGGGATCACAGGCGCCAGCTTCTCGTGGGGTGCTGGGCTCTGAACTCAGGGCCTCGGGCTTGCATGGTGCGCACTTTGTCACCTGTCCTACTGTAACTGACATCAGTTATGGCCAAAAGGCCTTTGCTTGCCAGTTTGCCCTGGGGTCTGCAGGGCTTTTTAGCAGGGGCAGAATTACCTGAGTTTCAGCTGTGATCGCACCTCTCCAAATGCCAGCTGGAGCAGCTCATTGTAACAGGCCATGACGCTGGGGTTTTCTATATACCTCTGCCAACAGAAAGGGGAGCTCTGTAGGTAAGGAAGCACCTTTGATGTATGCCGCAAAGAAATTCTAAGTAAACTTTTCAACTTGGCTACTAAAGTTTAAAAACCACTTTGTCATCATTAATGTACAACGGACGAGATAAAATTTTGATGTACCAAATTAGCTTTAAAAATAGAAACACTAAGTTCTCTGCTTATCCCGTCACCTATAGAGCTGAGGCTAGACTGTGTAGAAAGTGAAATTATTAACAAAAGCCTGTTTATATTGGGTTTTCAAGTCGTTCCTGAAATATTACTTTGTCCTCCAAGTCAGACAACTCCCTGTACACAGAAGCACGCTGACCTTCTGCAGACACCCGGGGCTCGAGGAGGAACTCTGACTTTGGTAACATTCTCCACTAACCGCCGAGAGGCTGGCTGCTGCCGGGAGAAGGCGCGGGTTCTCCCCGTGTCTCTTGCTGCTGCGGACATTAAGCATTCTGTATGACCGCCTGTACGTCATGGAATGTCCCCAAACAGAGCAGATTGCACAGTACAAGGAAATGGATCCATCAGCATCAAATAATATATTTCATGATGGTCTTAGAATTCACTGTTGCCACACACAGTGCTGGTGCCGCAGAGACTGCACTTACATAAGACGGCACTGAGTTTGCGTATAAACGGTGCGACATGCCTCATTCGCTAACGACTTCTAGAATACGTATACTCCCCAACACAAGGTAAATAACCAGCTGTTAAACTGTATGTGTTGGCAACAGTAACAAGAAGTCCACGCACAGTCGCACGTGGAATGCTCTTTCCTGGATATTTTGAGTCTGTTGAAACAGAACCAGCAAACGGGGCCCAAGGCTCAAGTCCAGCTGTGGCTTCATTCTAACAGAACGCATTTATGAGCACTGATTCTCCACTCCTGTTTCTGAAAGGAGTTCTTTGCTTTTACCTGTGAGACTAGGAGGCCATGGGAGGAGGGAACTGAAGGCCAAGAGGCGGAGCCTCCTCTGCAGGCCACTGTCTACGGATCCCAGTCAGATCAGCCGGGCACCGGCCGCTTGAGGAGGCCCGAGGCGGCAGCCGTCCACGACCAGTGTCTTGTCTGAGGGACAAGCGCTCTAGATTCACATGGACACGCCAGGCTCATGCCTTAACACCGCATGACCCCAGTGAGACCCTCCCGAGATCGCCTCCTTGGCTACAAACAGGGGAAGTGATGCTGTCCCACCCACCAGACCGCCATGAGGACGGCAATGGAGGGAGGCTTTCTGCCTACAAACTGCTGCACAAATGGAAAGACTGGGCGGGGCGGGAGAGTCTGTCCCACGGTTAAGAGCACTGGCTGCTCTTCCAGAGGACCCAGTTAGATCCTAGCACTCACATGGTAGCTAACAACCATCTGTAAGCCCAGTTCCAGGGGAACCTGACACCCTTTTCTGCTCTGCTAGAACCAGATACACACATGGTGCACAGACACACATGCAGGCAAAAACACCCTTAACACATAAATTAAAAAAAAAAAATTTAAAGAAAAGCAAAGCCAGTGCCACCCCAGCAGGGAAGAGGCAAGGATGAGGGTGAGGACAGGGGCATGATGGGTCTGCATGCTCCTAGGCCAACCAGAGGTCAGAGGTGACTTTCCCTCTAGCTCTCACCTCCTGACGGGGACGCCGAGCACTGGACCTGCTGCCCATAGCCGCCAGGACTCTGGGGAGGACCCAAGTTGGCACACACACTTGCACACTGCCGACTAGCCAGGGACAGCAAGGAGGGACCTCTGGGTACAGTGCTCACGCCCCTGACCAGATGGGGAGAGGCCTCGAGACCGCGAGTACCACCTACTGCTCTGCAAGTGAGGATGAGGGGGGACGTCCTCCTTGGGACGAGGACCCATGTCTGTCCATGCACTTCAATAAGCAGCCTCCCCGGGCAGACACGCTGCTCTCCGCGTGCTGGGATTACAGGTACGCACCTCTATACCCATCTATTCTCTCCAGTGCCCTTTGATTTTGTTCGCATTTAAGAGCTGGAGACCAAACCCGGGGCTCCTACCCCAGGCAAGTGCTCTCCCACTCAGCTCTGCTCCCAACACCCATCGCCTCGCCTCCAACCAGCTGACTAAAACCCTAAGAAGCCTTTGGCTTAAATGAAACCAGCAGGTTAAAGGTGGGAGGGGAGGGCAGGGGCCAGAGCTCAGGTCCCTCACCTCCAGAGCCACCAGACTGACTGGGAGGGGCAGGGGCCACGCTCAGGAAAGCACAGCGAACGCACTCGAAGTGGATGGGAGCGAGTGTCGGACGGGGCGTTTTCACACCGGGGCAGCTTTGGCAGGCAGGGCCGTGAGGCTCAGGACGTGGAGCGTTACAGACTAGATCAGCAGATCACAAAGTCAAAATGGACTGTAACACGGGACAGGAACAGTTTTGTTTTTTCTTCAAAGTAATTGCAAAATGCCTAAGTGACGTTTCTAACAAAGAAGTAGGTACGTACCCTTGTGAAGCCAGCAGCAATGAAGGACATTAAAGACACCTCTTCCTTGTCCACCCTTCAAAGGAAGACGGGAAGGTCAGAAAGCGTGCACTGGTTACACGACCTTCAGTGGCCACATGGGGAGTACTTTCAAGTGAGTGAGACACGTGCGTGTGAGGCTCAAAGCCCTCCCTGTTTTGGTGTCTTGTTTAGCCTTTTGGCAGGATACTCTTTAAAATTTGTTCTGGGAGCCAGGGTCTCGCCAGGCTCCTCAGGCTGGCCTCAAACTCGTAGCTCAGGCAGTCAACCCTCTTTCCTGGCCCTCCTCAACACCGACGGCAGGTGCCTGGCACTGCAGCCATGAGTTTTAATACTTTAACAGCTGACTAGTGTCTGGGCATTTGATATATAAAACTGTGTGTGTTTAAATTCTCTTATGTCTCACTTCTAGTAGATTAAAGAGCACAGAGACGTCTTACACAGACGTATACTACACAGCGCTTATTTAAGTATCTGCTCTCGTGTTCTCTCCTTTCCCTGCTCTGACGTAAGAATAAAATCCCCACGTCTGAGCCACTCAGTCCCTCACAGATACCTGAACTAAGACGACACCTCTGAAAAACCTTCACTTTTAAGAGAATAAAATTTTCTTACAATCTGCCTGCTTCTAAGGTGAAAGGCAGTTCAAAATCAGAAAACCAAGCCTAGAGAGAATTCCCACCTTCAAGTCAAGCAAAGAAAAAAAAATGCAAAGAAGACGTGGAAGGGGCTCCGGTCACAACAGGAACGCCCTTATTTTGCCAGCTGTTAACAACGTTACATTGACATCTGAATTTCAACATTAAAAAATGTTTACCTGCGTACTACACCAACAATAACCGTGCTTTCTGAGAGTTTTGATGATCTGATAGACCTTGAAAAAAACACACATTTTTAAATAAATATAAAATCAACTCTTAAATACAGTTTCATAGTTTCAGCTGTACAACCACAACTGGGAAGGGAAACGAGGGACGAGAGTCCTTCATGCTCTCGACTTTCTTGGCTCCTTGGTCTTTCCTGGGGATAAGCCACTCAGTGGACTGTAGCGACCTCACGGTACGTGCAAACGAAATGCACTAACCTGCACTGGTTTAGGGACAATCTCCCCTGCACTGTGCTTACTTGGAAGGGGTCACGATCGCCTGTCTCTTCCCTGGAAGGAAGTGCAAGCTTCCATGCTTCGCCTGTGCAGGCAGTGGGGTTCAGGGCCCTCGGGAACCAGCTTTTCAACGCACTTTAAGCGGCACAAAGGAATCTGAGGTAAACTGCGGGCAAAATCACACTACCCCAAAACTAAAACCAGGAAATACGAGATATTATGATCAGCCACAGAGAAGAGAGTCGCCACCTGTGACTGAAGACTACGATGGTAGTCCGGTGGAGAAAACCAGAAGACACTGCTCCAAGTGACATCGCTACAGATATCACCCAGGTAGGAACACAGCCTCCGGGGGAAGCAGTGACAGACTGTGGCTGAGGACAACATAGCCATAGATTAGACAACCATGACATGCAGAGGAGCAGAGGCAGGAAAGGACACTCTGCCGGAGGAGACAACAGCTCTGAACTGAGGGTGGGGCTAAGAACCAGCCCCTGCAGGAAGAAAGCGTTAGGTGGGAGCGGTGGAGCGGCCACATCCAGACTGTCCTAGCCTCAGGAGACGTGTTCAGAACGGGGCAGAGACTAGCCAAGGATGACTACATGGCCTCAGCTCTATCAGTTTTTTAAAAAAAAAGTCAATTCTGAATCACAGATCACAAAAAATGATTTGAGTCTACTTCCCAATTCCCCCAAAGACAGTATACAACAGCCCTACTCTAGGTGTCTACAAGAGAAGCATCACGTAAGTGGGTGCCTCGTGCCATGTGTCCACGTGCATTCTGTCCCAACCGTCTCCTGGTGACGGTTAGTTCTGCCAACTTGACACAATCCACAATGCCCTGTAAAGAGAGTCTCGATGAGGGGTTGTCTGCACTGTGTTGGCCCTTAGACGTGTCTGTAAGGAACTGTCTTGATTAAGTTAGCTGACGTGGAAGACCCAGCCACTGTGGGCAGCACTATTCCCTAGGAGGAAGGTACTGAACTCTGAGAGTGGAGAACTGCTGAGCCCAAAGCCGGTGAGCACACGCATACGCATTCGGTTCTCTGCTTCTGACTGCGGGTGGAACTATCCAGCAGTTTCATTCCTGCCACCTTGGCTTCCCCAGTTATGGACGGTAACGTGGAACTGCGAGCTAAAATAACCCCTTTCTCCTCTAAGTTCCTGTTCGCCCGGATACTTATCACACCAACAGAAAGGAAACGAAACCACCACCACTGCCCTTGGAGCAGGAGTGTGATCACAGAATGTGCTCACCCTTCCCTCAGGGCGTGCGGACTGCAGTTCCCTGCGGGTCTGTGGTGGGAAAGGTTTAGAGGTCAAAGGACAGACGGAGCAGTCCTCGGGGAGAGCTGCTCAGGAATGGAAAGCAGCTTGGGCCAGCCAACCTCTCTCTCTTCATGTTCCTGTTTTCCCAGTGTCCAGTGGGCCCCTCTGCCTCTCGCCCTCCCTTCCTCCCTGCAGGGCCGGCCTGAAGGGCACTACAGGGCGACACCAGAGAAACTTCCCCAACAGCTCACTGTTCGGCTTCCCTGCCTGGAGAAGACCAGACTCCGCTTCTGGAGAGAGAGGCCAGGGAGGGTTCTCATCTCCAGTGGCGAAGGAGGATCGTGGCCTCATGAGCGCCATTCCTGCGACTTCAGGGACACTGTGTCGCCCTTACAGTTCAGCAGGGAAGGAGGATGAAGGCGGCGTGAGTTCCCAGCCAGCTACTTCAAGTAAGTTCTCCGCATCGGAGGGGAAACAGCTGTGGCAGTGAGTGTCAAGCAGGCAGCCATGTGAGCGGACATCGCAGGAGGGCTCTGGGCAGCCTGCCCACCGCTGGAGGGGACCAACAGGCCCTGTGTCAGGAAGCAGCAGAATGTCTAGTGACACGCCCCTCAAAGTAGTGCCACACTGTGTGTGACGACAGAAGCATACACTCGAATAACACGGGCATGCCAGGGGCAGAACCGGGCATGAGAGGCAGCAGCCTTCAAAACTAACAGCCTTGCTTCAGGGTTCACGGAGCTGTAAATGACTGGCATGGTCGGAATGCACATATGGACACTAGGAGGCAGACTTCAAAGTCAGGAGACCGCGAAGACTGGGCAAAGTGGGGGCGCTCTCAGAACTGCACTACCTTTGACTATATGTGAAAGAAAACCCAAAGAACAGTGCTTTAAATATGCATACTCCTGCCGGGTGTGGTGGTGCATGTCTTTAATCAACACTTGGGAGGCAGAGGCAGGCAGGTCTCTGTGAGTTCAAGGCCAGCCTGGTGTACACAGCGAGTCACAGTACAGCCAGAGCTACGCTGTCTCACAGTTCGGAGCTGCCACGGGGCTCTGTAGGACTAGAAACCTCCATTTCTCACTGCGTATTTCCCTATTACTGTCTGAACAGGATTGCTCCTTTGTGGTCTAAGACTAATGGATGTTAGCCACAATGTCTACATTCTAGACATCAGGAAACACCGCGTGCTCCCTCCCATCAGGGATACTCTCCAGAAAACGCATAACAGTTCCAATGGATAGCTACAAGGAAAGCCAAAGAATGCAATGTGTGCTCCAGGCGGCTACATGCCCCACTAAATACCAGAGAATTTATTAGATAAAGAACCAGAAGTGTGTACTGGGGAACGCGTCTCTAGTCACATGACACAACGCCAGCCGATCTGATGATAGTGTCAGCATTAACACTGAAGAGAAAGACTGCTGGCGGAGGCTCAGCGCGAGAACACCGCGGAGCCTTTAACGGCTGCACACCGGTCTGTTACTTCCACGTTGCTATGCTCTCTGCGCCAGGGAGTGAACTGCAGACTTACGAGAGGGGAGTTATGATGGCAAGAGGGACCTTCGGACCAAGGTGAATCGAGAAACTGTACGGACGTGTCCGACACTCTCGGCTGCGCCTGTGCACGCGTGTGCGCCCAGACTGAGGCTGGGAGTCACCCTCAGTCGCTCCCACCTTACCCCCTGAGACGGGGTCTCTCGGCTGAACCTGGACCACACAGTTTCAGCTCATCTGGACAGCCAGCTCGCTCCGGAGACCCTGCCTCTGCCCTGAGGCTGAAATCACAAGGCCCACGCAGTGCTGGCACTTACATGGGTTCTGGGGATCTGAACTCTGGCCCGCATGCTTCACAGCAAGCTTGTACCCGCTGAGTCATTTCCCCCTCCCCAGCTCAGCCTCACTTCTGTTCTCAAGGGTTTTAACTGTGCTGGAGCCTCGGGGTTTTTACCCAGTGCTCTCATCCTCCCCCGTGAACTCTGCCCGGGTCAGGCAGCTGAGTTCCTGTAGCACAAGGAGCATTCCTTCATCTCTGAGTACACTGAACCTATGTCTTCTACAGTGTTCTGCAGTGCCCCCCCCACCTCTCTCTCTCTCTCACACACACACACACAATATTCAGAGCTAGGGAGATACCTCAGTTGGCAAAGTGTTTGCCTCAAAAAAGAATAAGAAAAAAAAAGAGTACCCGAGCTCAGATCTCAGTGTGACCTAGTCTTTAAAAAGAAAAAAAAAGTTACAGGCAGCTGTGAGCCACTGACTTGGGAGCTGGAGTCGGGTCCTCTGGAAGAGCAGTGTGTGCTCTCAGCCATGAGCCATCTTTCCAGTCCCTGAATTTCTGTTCTTTATATACTACCTATTCTCAAGTTTTATGTTACGGCCACAGGAACGACAGTATTCTGTATATTAGTTACTTTTCTTGTGCTGTGACTAGTTAGGGAAAAGAGGTTGATTTTTATTCACGGTCCTGAGACATACAGTCCATCATGGCGGGGCAGCTGGTGGGGGAGCAGCTCATGGCTGTGGCAAAGGGAACTTACATCTCCACAGATCCGGAGGCCAGGAAAAGAACTCTGGAGTCAGTGGCTTTCCAGGGTCCCAACCCACTGCATACCACCCGCATACAGAGTGTGTCTTACCCCCGGTTGGCCCTCTTCAGGAACACCCAGACACTCGCAGGGGTCAGCCAGTGCGACACTAATGCCTCCAGTATCTCTCAGTCTGGTCAGGCTGACAACCCCAAGTTAACCACTACACTTTGCAGCTGTGGGGGAGGGACGCATGTTCTGTTCATCCGTGCAGCTAGAGTACCACAGGTTGGGCCCAAACCCGAGACTTGCAAATAAGGCTCTGAAACAGGAGGATTTAGAAGTGCAACAGACAAGTTTAGGGTAACAAGGAGTTCCAAATGTGCAGGGAAGAGCTACAGGTAAATGATAGTAGTTCGGACAGGTCAGCAACTGCTGACAAGCTTTTCACAGGCTGGTACTGCTTACGTATCCCCAGAAGGAGGATAAAGGGAAGAATATTTCTGTCAGGGGTAAGGTCTGCCGAGAGCAAGGTAAGTCAGTTACGGAGCGAGATTCTGGAGAAATTTCTTGATGAAACAGTTCATGCTAGGCAGATGCCTTTGCAGAGATGATCTTAGGAGACAAACCAGATAAAGGCTGAACACAAGAAGAAGCTGACTTGAAGAACAGCCAGCCTGCCAGTAGGGAACGCACGAGGAATGACACAAAGAATCGCCCCACCCCAAACTCTTACCACATGGAATGAAGATGAAAGGGCAGAGACAGAAAGACCCGAGATTCTCGGCTGGGGCCGACCGGGGAAAGAATATGATCAGAGATCATATTTGTAAAGGGCTATTCCTCGCTCGGCAGCGAAGCCTGCTGCGCGCTGTTCAATTCTGGAGTCGCACAAGAGCTACCAGTTCTTAGAGGGCTGGTCATACAAGCACGGGGACACGGGCCGGAATCCCCACTGTGCTAGCAAAGTCGGGCAAGGCAGCACACACTAGCCCAGGGGTGGGGAAGGCGGGACAGGCAGCTCCCTAGAACTTACCGACCTGCCAACCCAGCTGAAAAGATGGGGTTCGGGTCCAGGAAGAGATCCTATCTCCAGAAAAAATTAATTAAAAAAAGTGGAGACTGATTGAAAAGAAACATATGTCGACCTCTGGCTTCTACACGTGTACTTTCACAGGGGCACACACCCACATGTAACATGCAAAAGGATTCTTTAAAAACAGTCTAGAAAATTATAATCGTCCTTGCTTCAGTAACGTCCACGTGAGAGTTTGGTTTCATTTTAACTTTAATGGCTGTCATTTATATTTTCTTATTGTGTGTGCGTGTGCGTGTGTGTGTGTGTGTGTGTGTGTGTGTGGTGTGTGTGTGCATGTGTGCATATGTGTATGTGTATGTCTGTGTGTGTGTGTGTGTGTGTACATGTGCGTATGTATGTGTGTACGTGTGTGTGTGTGTGTGTGTGTGTGTGTGTGTGTGCTGTGTGTGGTGTGTGTGTGTGTGTGTGTGTACTTGTGTGTGTGTGCGTGTGTGTGTGTGTGTGTACATGTGCGTATGTATGTGTGTACTTGTGTGTGTGTGTGTGTGTGTGTGTGTGTGTGCGCGCGTGTGCGTGGTGTTGGGGAGCAAGCCCAGGGCTTTGCACATGCTAGGCAATTTCTTACTGTTGTAAATAAAGCAAACAAGGCAAACGAAGAATAAATATTAGTCCTGGCAACAATAAGGTTATAACACCTTGCTTATTTTGCATACAAGGAACGGGAGGCTGAATTTAACTTCATGTGCTTACAGGCTACCATTGCCACGGAGTCCAACGGGCCTCTGTAGGCGGGGTCTCCGGCCTACCTGCACAGCGCCTCCGCATCCAGCTGCCGGGGGTTCCTGTGGTCCATGACGATGATGTCATGGAGTTTATCCTGGAAACAGGCGAGGACAGCCTGCGCCTCCTTGGTGACTGTGCACGTAAACCCAGCTTTCTCGCACGCCCTGTGGAACCCATTACACTGGTTATCTTCTTTGGTAAACACTAAAAGTACCTGGATCAAAAAAGCACAAACACATTTTTAAAAGTCTTGTTGTAACTGTCATGTTTAAATAAGACGCAGAGAACCCCCAAACGTTTAGGTGAAGACAGATTGTCTGTAAGCACATTGTTTCCTCACAGATAACACAGGGACGCTGGTGCTCACTGTCCTTGGGTCAGAGCTGATTTCTAGTCTGGAAGCCCAAGGGTGTGGGCCAGATGCTCATTTCTTTTGCTGCCAACCCCACAGATAGGACTCAGTAGACTTGACAGAATATTTTATTTTAAAATTGAGTCAAAACAACAAATATTTATGTTAGCAAACAGAACGTTAACTAAGCACGGCGACACAGGTATTCCAGAGCGCCGCCTCAGACGGCGGGCGCCAGCACTTCAGGGAACTGCTGGGGCACACGATCCTCCCGCATGCGCTAACACGCCTGCATGCAGATTTTATGCAATGCATCCACGTCAAAAAGTCATTCTGAATACGAGAGGGAAATGTGAAGAGTAAAAGGCTGTATTTTAAAGTCTGCTGGGAAAGTGTCCGCACACACAACCCAGGCATCTGTGCCAACGCTAGGCCAGCAAGTGGCTTGGTGCCTGGCCAGTACCACACAAAGCCTGGATCTGCTGCCTCTCCCTATCCAACCTGGCCTCCCGGCCAAATCGGGTTCAAAGCAGCTCTGCTTTGCCGCATCAGAGCCGGACTGAACAGACTACATCGCTGTGTGGTAATGCAGCCTGGTGAAGAGCTGGACTACAACACTGAAATCCTTTCCCTCCGTCAAAGTTTGCCCAACTGTTGACATACCACAAATGCCAAGAACCAAGAACACACCTCCGGACACCTTGCTCACAGGTTCAAACACAACAGTGAGCGCAGTTCGCGTGAGGAGCTTCAAAGAATGTGGCCACATCTTATCTCCTTAGAAAGACTCACTTTATTTTATGGGTACAGGTTTTGCCTACGTGCGTATATGTGCACCACGTGTCTCGAGTCCCACAGAGTCCCAGAAGGGGGTGTCGGGTCGCTTGGCACTGGAGTTACAGATAGTTGTGAGCCACCATCTGCGCACTTGGAACTGAACCTGGGTCCCCTGCAAGAGCAGCAAGTGCTCTTAACTACTAAGCTATCTCTCCACCCCCACCCCCTCCCCCTCTAGATTAATCAGCCCTTAACCTTTCCCACTTAGGTTTTGCTTCCTCAATGTATATTCACATGGGAGTGTCTGCACAATTATACCCCCCTTTATTGCAACCCTAAATTTTAACCTCGGTGTGTATTCCTAAGGAAAGGGTTTTAACATTGTTACCAAAGCCAAGAAATTTAACTATGACCCAGTGCTAGTATCTAAATAGAAATCAAATATATTAAATGTATAGTTTTAAACACTGAAAACTCATTTTAAAAAATTAAATGTGACCACCATAGCATAGTACCTGAAGCTGGTCTGGACGAAATCTCATCGGGCCAAACTGCACATCGGCGATTGATACCTGAAAGAAAGAGATTTGCTTATATTTTCTCTCTCTCAAGTATCATAGACAAAAGTAAAATATCTACTCTGAGAATCACATAAACAATGGAGACGTAGGAGAGCTGCGAGCACACGCCCAAAGACTCTCAGCAGAAACGAGGATAGGAAAGAACACAAATGTATCTGAGTGCCGGATGGCTGTTTTTGCTAGCTCTGAATAACTCTAAGAGAATTACTTGTTGGGTGGTGGTGGTGCACACCTTTAATCCCAGCAGAGGTAGGCGAATCTCTGAGTTCGAGGCCAGCCTGGTCTACAGAGTGAGTTCCAGGACAGCCAGGGCTACACAGAGAAACTCTTTCTCGACAAACCTAGTCTTTCCTCACCATTACCTCTGTCACAGTGATCCTCCAGAGAGCAGACACCAAGTAAACACTGGTAGTGCTACAGACTCTTCACCTTTTCCTGATGGATAATGAAATCTTACGTCCAAAATGACACGTGAATAACACAATCCAACAGTCAGAACAATGGATACCAGTCAAAGAAACTTCTATGAGAAATGGTTGACACTTTTTACAGAAGAGCATAACAGCCTTGGCTCATATATGCTTAGCCACGGGAAAGGCTGACACTAGACCTCAACCCTAACACACACAGCTCTGGGGCTGGGAAGACGGTTCAGTTAGCAAAGTGCTTGCTGCGAGAATGAGGGCTCCATGTCTTCAGCGCCTGCAGAAAAGGCTGGGTGTGTCGCATGCATCTGTAATACCAGCACTGGGGTGCAGACACGCAAACGCTGGGCTCACTGGCCAGCACTGGGGTGCGGACACGCAAACGCTGGGCTCACTGGCCAGCACTGGGGTGCGGACACGCAAACGCTGGGCTCACTGGCCAGTACAGGGGTGCGGACACGCAAACGCTGGGCTCACTGGCCAGTACAGGGGTGCGGACACGCAAACGCTGGGCTCACTGGCCGGCACTGGGGTGCGGACAGGCAAACGCTGGGCTCACTGGCCAGTACTGGGGTGCAGACAGGCAAACGCTGGGCGCACTGGCCAGCACTGGGGTGCGGACACGCAAACGCTGGGCTCACTGGCCAGCACTGGGGTGCGGACACGCAAACGCTGGGCTCACTGGCCAGTACTGGGGTGCGGACAGGCAAACGCTGGGCGCACTGGCCAGCACTGGGGTGTGGACACGCAAACGCTGGGCGCACTGGCCAGCACTGGGGTGCGGACACGCAAACGCTGGGCGCACTGGCCAGCACTGGGGTGTGGACACGCAAACGCTGGGCGCACTGGCCAGCACAGCTGAATCAATGCGCTCTGGGTTTGTTGAGAACTGTAAATAAAGTGGAGGACTGGAAAGACAGGCCAGGCTGATGGCGCTCATCATGCAAGCACAACCGGAGTTTGAGGCCTGAACCCACGTAAAGGTAGAAGAGGAAAGCTTCACAAGGTTGTCATCTCTTCCCTACATGTGACTGTGATGGCGCGCTCTCTCTCTCTTACACATGGTATCTTGCAGTCTAAAATAGTGGTTGATGTGAGAGGGCCCAGCTCACACGCGGAGGCTGTTCCTGGGCTGCTAGTCCTTGGTGCTGAGAAAACAGGGGCACAAGCTATGAGGGGAGCTGACAAGTGGTGCTCTCCACGGCTTCTGCGTCAGCCCTGCCCCGACTGACTGGATGGTGGACTTACAAGGTACAAAGTAAAATAAACTCCAAGTTAACTTTGGCCACGGTGTTCTATCACAGGAGTAGAAACCTTAACTAGGACCCCAACACTCACCATGAGCCACTGGCTGGGACCCCGACACTCACCATGAGCCACTGGCTGGGACCCCGACACTCACTCACTGTGAGCCACTGGCTGGGACCCTGACACTATGAGCCACTGGCTGGGACCCCGATACTATGAGCCACTGGCTGGGACCCCGACACTCACTCACTGTTAGCCACTGGCTGGGACCCCGACACTATGAGCCACTGGCTGGGACCCCGACACTCACCATGAGCCACTGGCTGGGACCCCGACACTCACCATGAGCCACTGGCTGGGACCCCGACACTCACCATGAGCCACTGGCTGGGACCCCGACACTCACCATGAGCCACTGGCTGGGACCCCGACACTATGAGCCACTGGCTGGGACCGCGACATTCACTCACTGTGAGCCACTGGCTGGGACCCCAACACTCATTATGAGCCACTACCTGGGACCCCGACATTCACTCACTGTGAGCCACTGGCTGGGACCCCGACATTCACTCACTGTGAGCCACTGGCTGGGACCCCGACACTCACTATGAGCCACTGGCTGGGACCCCAACACTCACTCACTGTGAGCCACTGGCTGGGACCCCGACACTCATTATGAGCCACTGGCTGGGACCCCGACACTATGAGCCACTGGCTGGGACCCCGACACTCACTCACTATGAGCCACTGGCTGGGACCCCGACACTCACTATGAGCCACTAGCTGGGATCCCGACACTATGAGCCACTGGCTAGGACCCTGACACTAGCTATGAGCCACTGGCTAGGACCCCAACACTCACTATGAGCCACTGGCTAGGACCCCAACACTCACTATGAGCCACTGGCCAAGTTTCTGATTTGCCTTGTGATATTGTGGAGGGAAGAAGATCACTACTATTTCAGACCTAAGACTAGAAGAGACTCTCTGGAAAAGTGAAGAGAGAATGGGTACCTGAGGCGCCTGCTGCCCTCCCAGGACATGTTGCTGCGGAGCATCATGGGAAGGGTACGCATGAGTGGATCCTCAAGCCAGGGATTTTAAAGAGAACATGGTCGGGGACAGCAAAACAACAGACCTGGGGGACGGTGGCAGTGTGAGTGAGAAGCAGCGGGAAGCGCCCACCTAAGCGGTACTGCACTGGCAAACGTGTCTGAGATGACTCCAGGGTACACGCGAATGCCCTTAGTCCGGCCCGCCAGGCCTGGCTCCACGGAAGGCGGTGTGCACAGGCACAGTCCCGATCGGAACATACATACCAAGAAAGAGTATGGTCACACAGGCCCCTTCCCTACAGATCAGAAACCGGTCGGACCACACCTCACTATTCTTCTGACTGTTGACTTCTGGTCAAAAATGGTGTCAAGGGAAGATTTGCAGCTACACGTTTACAGTAAGAATCGCAGAGGGGGCTGGAGAGACGGCTCAACAGTTAAGAGCACGGACTGCCTTGCAGAGGGCTGGGGTTTGGTTCCTAGCACTCATGTCAGGCAGCTCACACCTGCCTGTGACTCCAAGGGATCCCCTGCCTCCAGTCTCTATGGACACCTGCACGCACACGCACACACCCACAGACACACGCACATGCACACACAGACACACATGCACACACACACAGGCACACAGAGACACACGCGCACATGCACACACCCACAGACACACACGCCCACGCACAGACACACATACACATGCACACACACAGGCACACAGAGACACACGCGGACATGCACACACACACACACACAGACACACACACATGCACATAGACACACACATGCACACACAGACACACATAAACACACACATGCACACACACGCACAGACACACACACATGCACACACACACAGGCACACAGAGACACACGTGCACATGCACACACACGCACAGACACATGCGCACAGACACACACACACATGCACACACACATACAGGCACACACAGAGACACACACACACATGCACAGACATAGACACACACATGCACACACAGGCACACACAGACACACACACACATGCACAGACATGCACATAGACACACACATGCACACACAGGCACACACAGACACACGTGCACATGCACACACACACAGGCACACAGAGAGACACACACACACATGCACACACATGCACACACAGACACACATACACAGTATGTGCACACGTGGGCGGGCACACACATGCACACACACGCGCAGCACAAACACACACACCAATGATATTATACCCTTGGCCAAGTGAGAGTTATTATTATTAATTATTACTATTATTATTATTCCTGGGGTCTGAGGAGGCTTCCATGTATGGAAGTCAATAAATGCAATGCACCCCTGGCAGAGCGGAGAAAACGCCACGTGATAATCTCAAATGGTGCCAAGAAAACCACGGGCAGAATTCTAAACAAACATCTCTTCGTGACAAAAGCGGTTACAAGCAGAGGAAGAGAACCACCTGGACATAATGAACCCACAGCAAACATCCCCAGCAGGCCAGAGCGAAGCGGCTCCTCTACAGTTAGGAGCAGCAGAGACGCCGGCTCCGCCACCTTTGTTCAACAGCCGCTGGCGTTCCAGACAAAACAACTGGCAGGGAAAATAAATGAGGCATTCAAAATAGAACAGGGGCCAAAGCCTTCTGTACTCACAGACAGTGCAACCTTACGGGCCCCAGAGCACCGCCAGGGCCAACACACGAGTCCAGCAGGACACAAACCACAGAACCAAAACATCGCTCGATAGAGTAGCAAAAACCAAATATTCAGCTGGGAGATGGCCAGCCAGGAAAGTGCCTTCTGTGCATGAATGAGGGCCTGGCTTTGGATCCGTGGCTCCGATGTAAGGTCAGGCACAGTAGCTGGCATTGACAGCCCAAGTCCTGGGCGGGGACAGAGAGACAAGTGACCCCAGGGGCTCAATGGCCAGAGCCCCAGGTTCAGGAAGACCCTGTCCTTAAAGAAAAAGTAGAAGAGCTAGGTGGGTTAGCACACACCTTTAATTAATTCCAACACTTGGGTGTCAGAGGCAGCCGAATCTCTATGAGTTTATGAGCTTGAGTCTTTACGTCTGGTCTACATAGTGAGTTACAGGCCAGCCTGGGCTACAGTGGGACCGTGTCTCAAAACCAAAAATCACGATGATGATAATGAAGAGGAGAAGAGGGGAGAGGGGAGAAAGAGCAGGAGGAGGAGGTAGAGCACAAGGAGGGGGAGGGGAGGAGGAGAAGGAAGAGCAGGAGGAGGGAGAGGAGGAGAAAAACAGCAAGACAGAGACAGAATCAGCTGGGGACCTCTGGCCTGCGGACGAGCGCACACGCACGCACACTCACACACACATACCATGCACACACGCCACAGACATGCCAGATATTTTAACTAAATGGACACACCTCATGTTTATGGACCAGAAGACTTAGTGTTCCTGGGTGACAATGCTACCCAAGGTAATCTGCACATTCACTGGGACCTTATTAAATCCCAACCATTTTCTTTTCTTTTTTGGCAGAAACACAAATGTACATTCTAGAACTCATATGGAAATTCAGGGATCTCTAACGGCCAAAGCAATCTTGAAAAGGAGTAACCTGCAAGACTCGTATTTCCTAATTTCAGAACATAATACAAAGCTACAGCCATCAAAGCAGTGTGGTGCTGCCATAGACACAGAGGAGCTGGAGTGACAGGGAGGAGAGAGAGAGAGCGAGCGAGCGAGAGTGTGTGTATGTGTGAGTGTATGTGTTGTGTATGTGTGTGTATATGTGTGTGTGTGTGTGTGTATATATGTGTGTATATATACGTGTGTGAGTGTATATGTATGTATATGTATGTATGTATGTATAAATACACATACACACACTCAAATAATTTTTAACAAAGATGCCAAGATGACTCAATGGGGAAGGAGGGTCCTGTCAACAGACGATGAAAGCTGGACACCCAGACATAAAAGCGAGGTGGGACGCTTACTGAACGCTGTAGTCAAAAACCGACGAACGGAGAGAAATGACTCAGCGTTGGGTTCGGCAATATGAGACACTAGGGCACAGGCAGCAAGAGAATGCATCAAAACGTGCACCAAAGACGATTATTAACGGAGGAAAAAGGCAACTCACACAAGAGGAGAAAACGTTTATAAATCATGTATTTGATTAAGAAGCTAAGGCTCAGAGCGTGTGGAACAAAACAGTAACAATCTGGTTAAAATGCTCTCATGACCTAACCGGGCGCCACGCATGTACACACATGTGGGCAAAACACCCACACATGAAACAAATACACCCGAGTAAAAGTTGTCTTTAAAAGAGGGCAAAGGACTCACAGATATTTCTCAAAGAAGATACACAAGTTAGAAACACATGCAAAGACGTTCAACATTACCAATCGTTTTTAAAACGTGAATTTCAAGAGAGGGATGGCTTAGTGGTTAAGAGCACTTACTGCTCTTCCGGAAGACCCAGGTTTGGTACCCAGAATCCACACGGGGGCTCACAGCCATGTGTTGCGCCAGTCCCAGGGAATCCAACACCTTCTCTGGGCCTCTGCAGGAACCAGACACGCATGTGGTGCACATACGTATGTGAACACAAACACTCATGTGCAAGTGAAAAGCATGAGATGTCGCCTCAATCCTGTGATATGACTATACTTTAAAGCAAAAACGTGAGCAAGTGCCCAGGAGGATGCAGAAAACGTGGACAACTCGAGCCCTGGCGGTAGAAATACAAAATGGCACAGCCACAGCAAAAATAGGTGGCAATTCCACAAAGATCAAAAAGGATCACCGTGTGATCTCTCCCGCTTCTGGTTTGTGCTCAGAGAACGGAAAGTCATAATCCAACAGGTCTCTGTGCACTCGTGTGCCCAGCAGAAGCATTCAGATAGCGAGACACGGGAGCGACCTGTATCAGCGGGTGGAGGGATAGGCAAACGGAGCACATCAACACGACAGAATGCTCGGCGGTAGAAAGGAAAGGAGCCCTGACATGCGCTTTAACACACAACATGACATATAGCACAGCATATAACATAGAAGAGGCTCGGGGACATCCGGGTAAGTGACAGTCATGGAGACTTCACCATTACATTTACGAACCTTTTTAGGAGTCAGAGCAGAGGAAGCAAGCAGAAGGTGGCTGCCTGGGGCGGGACTGGGACCCCATGCTGGCTGGAGGGTGGGACTGGGACCCGATGCTGGCTGGCAGGAGGGTGGGACTGGGACCCCGATGCTAGCTGGCTGGAGGGTGGGACTGGGACCCCATGCTGGCTGGCAGGAGGGTGGGACTGGGACCCCATGCTGGCAGGAGGGTGGGACTGGGACCCCATGCTGGCTGGCAGGAGGATGGGACTGGGACCCCATGCTGGCTGGCAGGAGGGTGGGACTGGGACCCCATGCTGGCTGGCAGGAGGGTGGGACTGGGACCCCATGCTGGCTGGCTGGCTGGAGGGTGGGACTGGGACCCCATGCTGGCTGGCTGGATGCTCCCAGGTTTGTAAATTCTGAAGATGGGTGGTGGTGATGAGTGCTCCTTATGAATTTTGTTTCACAACAACGAACTGCACATTTAAAAATAATTAAAGTCACACTTTTACGAATGTTCTATGACATTTCTAAGAACCAGAGAGGAAGGGCTGGTCTGCACAGCCACTCTTTACACAGGAAGGACAGCAAAGGGACCAGGGTCCGTTTGAGAATGAATTTTTGTTGCTTTTTATGAGCGAAATGTAAAAGCAAGACATGAGTGAAAGACCAAGAAGGGAGGCAAGCTGGCAGGCGCCCTCGAGGTAGAACTGCGCGGGGACACGGCAGTCATCCTGGTGTCCTATGGGAGGGGGCAGTTTCATAACCAAGGACAAAGCACCAACAGCAGAGATGCTGCTGTTGCCCAAGACGGCGCAGTTCCCGAGCTCTGCGGCCTTCCGTCAGCGGGCAGCCTGACGGACAACGCAGTGGCCCTGCCACAGAGGCTCAAGGCAACAAAAACACAGCTTGAGTGGAGAGGAAGAATGAGGTCATGGAGGCAACGATAACCCTGAAACGCAGTCCTCAGAGCACAGCTCTGCTCTTCTGCGGCCACCCTGGAATGAACCAGAAACAAGGATCAAGGTTCAGGACTTGGGAACAGCACCTAACTTAGCTGTTGGGCTGCTGTGGCAGCTCACCAAGGATGACCAGGAGGCAGCTGCCACAGGTACAAACCCTTCCAGACCTCTGCAGGCGACGGAACCACCACCATGGCGGTGCCGTACTCACAGTGGCGCCCCGAGCGTCTGAGCTCAGGTGTTTTTATTGATCCAGAACTCCTCGGGAATTCTGCGAGCAGATCATCGGCAGTCGAACATCCCCACCAAGGCCTGCGCATCCCTTTTCCCAACAGTGCGCGAGATGGAAGCAAGGCGGCAAGGAATGCCAAGCGTACGATCTACTTCAAAAGTTGGGGAGCAGCACTGGGAGGCAGATCTCTGAGTTCAAGGTTCAAGGCCAGCCTGGTCTACAGAGAAACTTCCAGAACAGCCAGGGCCACACATAGAGACTGTTTCAGAAAACAAAAAACAAAAACCCACCTGAGCAGCGCACAGACGAAAGGCAGGTGCGATCGGGGGCTGGAGAAAGACAGCCCAGGGGAGCAGGCTCGCTGCTCTTGCTGAGGCCCTAGGTTGGTTCCTAGCGCTCGGTGGCTCATAGCTGCCTTAGTTGTGATTTCAGAGGAGCTTACGCGTCTTCTGGACCACGTGCTAGTGATCACACAGGCACACGCACGTACACATGAGAAACTTTCTAATCCTTGAAATAGTTGGTGAGGTAACTTTAAGACAACATAACTTTATCATCTCAACTTATAAAAATAACCCAACCACTAGATTAATTTTGAAAAATAAGGGAAACTTAATGCGCATCTTTAAAAGATTTAAGACCAAATTTCAGACACTGTAAGTTTCAGCAATATAATTTTAAAAGGTCCGTGTTTCCGCAAGTCTGTCTGACCACTGGACACTTCATTTACTCAACTGGACTGCATTTAGCCTTACTTCCTGTCTACGGGAAATATCCGGATCTCAGAACTCCATGGAACAGAGGGCCAGTCCAGCCGGACACCCAGACAGCTACTCGCCGCTGTGCCCACCCCTCCCCTCACCAGGAAATCTGGTGATGTCACTCACTGAGAGGACACAGACAACAGGCCCCGTCTGCTCTGGATGAGGGGTCACTGGGATTCCTGTGTCCTCTTCTCGTGCCCCATAACTGAAATCAAACTGACCTGGTGCTTCAGTGCTCCTTAATTTGGGATTTACGTTATTATCTGTAATAGGACGGTCATTTCCAGACCAACTTTAACAACGCAGCTTTCGTTTCGAAAGCTCCAAGTGTCGCTGGCATTTTCGGACGTTTTTGACTGACACAGAAACAACAGTGTGTTCAGGAGCTGAGTCCGCTATCTAACCGCAGGGAGAGCTGTGAGAGGTTGGGGAAGGCCTCTCTGGGGATCCATCTGGGAGTGAAATCTGAATGACAACCAGTCAGCCAGCAAGGAGTACAGGTAGAGGACCCCCCCACCCCGGGAGCCGAGCCAGGTGGGGCACCAGAACAAACAGAGCGGGTGGGGGTCTCATGGCGGGGCCTCAGGTAAGCAGCGGCCATGTCCACAGAGCTTTGTAAGCTAAGAAATCTGGACTCTGAGTTTTACGAAAGGCTGCAGGGTATTATATAAAGCAGTGAGTGACATGGTCTGGTCTGTTTATGACTAAGCTTTCTTCATACGATACATTTGATCATATACTTTGCCCATTGCCTGGAACAGTCGGTTGTCTGTGGAGAGCGGGCTGTGGGAAGCTAAGTACAGGGACCTGAAAGGAAGGCTCTGCATTGTCCCCAGTGAAAGGGGCGGAGTCTGTCCTGACAGCCGCCAGGACAAGCACATGGGTCAGGGGTCCCACTTGCTGAGGAGCATGATCTGAAGCCACTGGCTCCCAGACCTAAGCTCTGAATCCTAATATGCCTTTGCTATCAGTGAGGCGTGGCCACCTGAGGCTCTGCTGGGCACCCTAGTAGATGGCAGGATACACCCACAGGATGGCACAAGAGCTACCCTGAGGTGAAGCTCAGGCTTTCCCAGGACCTCCTCCCATGCCTGACAGCCACCCCGCTCTTCTGCTTCCTTCTTTATTTACCTGTTACAAGCTTTCCCTTCAGCTAATGAAAATAGCAAATATTCACTGCAAGCCTTTGTCATCCCGTGAACACCTAAAGAACTCCATGCTAGAGTGAAGCCAATTCAGGTCCTTTTCCCAAAACCCGCAGTGCTGGGCAAACAGTGGTGTCTTAACACAGTGCCTGATGACGAGCAACTAAATATCTACGGCAAAAACTTTCTAAGAAGTTTTGGCTGTGAACTACAATTAATTCTATATGCAAACACATTACAAGGCATTTTAAAAACTGCATTTTCCCAGAGAGTTCTTTTGAAGCACTAAGCCAGTAACTTCTAATAAAAGCTACTAAGTTCATAATGTGAAATACTAAGTGGAATCTCGTTCTTAGATATGTTTATTAATGCATTTGTTATAGGGGACAACTTAAACCTTTTAGGAAAGTTAAAATAAAATTAGCTCAGAGTAAATTTTGCTAGTAAGAATTAAGAAATGGGAACAGGGCTGGAAAGAGGGCAGAGCAGAGGACTCACGCTCAGACCCCAGAACACTCATGGGGACTCAACCATTAGTAACTCCAGTTTCAGGAGTTCGGGTGCTGTCTCCCAACCTCACGGACACCAGGCGCACACACAGTGCGCAAACATACGCACAGGTAAAACAGCCATACATATAAAATAAGCAAGTCTTCAAAAACAGACAAATCCAACCAAAATGGGGCGGTCTCCTGTAGAATGACTGGATCACGGCAGTAAGACCTGAGATCTAACGTGGACATCCGAGATGCGGCACCGCGAAGCGCAGCCTAGAATCTACCCACGACCCCTCAAAAGCACAGGGTGCTCAGTGGGCTCTCGATCTATGAGACTGACAAGGAGAATCCACAGGTCGCCCAGAGATGGGAGACAGCGGTGAGAACCCTGCTGTTTACGGATTTCTCGTCAGAGGAAACGCCACAGCGGAAGTGCGTGCGCACTTCGAGAGCGCACACTCCCAGCCGTCAGCGCGCTGAGCACCGGATCCACTGCGCGTGGTCCCCGCACTAGCGAAGCCGAGGCGGGGCGCTGGGAATTCAGGACCAACCCGAGATACACCGGGCTTTCAAAGAGCCTGTCTCAGAACAACGGGAAGAAAGACAGCAACGAAGACAAAACACAACCCAAGGCGTCCTTTCCCTCTCGGAAGGGATGCCCGGCGTATTTGCGCTTGTCGGTTGTGTGCGTGAAGCACACTGCAGACAACAGTGAGCCTGCAATGCCTGCCGGCCTCCCTGGGCACTCCGACACAGGCTCCTACCCACAACCACCTCCACAACCAGCACCACGCGGCTGGACAGACAGGGGTTCCAACCCTGACCCCACCCCCTTAGGCAACCGTTCTTTACCCAGCCGCTCAGTGGTTCAGAAGATGAAGAGAGCTTGGGGACGTGCGGCTCACTGACCAACGGCACAGTCCAGAGTTCTGTCACGGGCAGCCATTAGTGGAAGCGGACGCAAACCCGTCATTTGCAAGGCCCCACTGTGGCTCGAGAAGAATAAAGAGATCCTGGAGCAGGGAGGTGCCTCGGTTTCGTCTTGGGTTCCCCTTGCTGCTGTAGTCAAACACCACGACAAAAGCAGCCTCGGGGAGAATCTTCTTCTGGCTCCTGGGTCAAGGTAACGGTCCAGCATGGCGGTGACAAAGTCAATGGTCAAAGTGGAGGGAGCACGAAGGGGCTGTCTACACCGTGTCTTAGGGCTCCCTTTGCTGTGATGAACACATGACCAAACGCAACTTGAGGAGGAAAGGGTTCATTTTATCTTACAACTCCCAGTTCCGCTCCAGGAGCTCAATGCAGGAACCTGGGGGCAGGAACTGAGAGACCCTGCTTACTGGGCTTCTCCTCACAGCTCGCTCTTGTAAGTGTCAGAGCCACCCACCCAGGGACTGCACCGCCCACGGGCCGGGGCCTGCCACACCATCAGTCAGTCAATGCCTTACGGAGGATTTTCTCCATTGAGGTTCCTTTTCTCAGATGACCCTAGCCTGTGTCAAGCTGACAGACAGGAAGTCTCGAATATCAGCTCAATTACACTCATGAGCTGTAACTGTATGAAAAGTCTAGGAAGCACGGACTGTCTCAGAGATGTGCATCGTGGTGCCGTCTCAGTGGGCGCCCAGAACCACCCTCCACGGGGCTCTCTGCCCACCTCTGGCAGGTCCTGAGGCAGCAGCAAACTGCCCTCTGTGTGTTCAGAGAAACCACTTGTTAACAGCCACGCTGTGAGTAGGAGATGATGTTTTAAGCATTTACGGTCTAACCTGTCGTTCACACAGTTTTATTCTGCTGTGGGAAACAGGGTAAAGGTGTGAGGTAACTTAAGATGAATTGTTTTTCCCTTTAAAGGATAATAAATGGCTTGTAATTTCCAATAAGAAAATTAAGAATCAATTACTAGAGATAAACCGAATTGCCAAACTATGACCCAGAAGTAGGAGCGTGCAAAAGGGAGCGTGCAAAAATATCTGACCAGGGTCATGGGTGGCAGTTACAGGTTGCGGCATTTGAAGTCTAGTTAGCAGGGGTGGGAGGGTGGAGGGTAATGGAGTGGGGGATAGAGTGGGAATATGATGTCTTAAAAACAACTGCCACGTGAAGAGAGGGGAAACAGAGGGGTGACTTATGCAGTGTAAGCGCTGGCTGGGGAAGCGGCCAAGGCAGGAAAATGCTGCGCAAGCACGGACCGAGTTTGGAGCCCCAGCACCCACATAAAAGATTTAGGTGTGGTGGGGCACACACCCAGGCGTGGGCGGGTGATCCAGGAGGAGCCCAGGGGCTTGCTGGGCAGTCTGTGTGAACTGGCAAGCTCCAGGTTCAGTGAGAGGCCCTGCTACAAAGGCTCAAGTGAAGCCAGGCATGGCGGCCCGTGTCTTTAATCTCAGCGCTGGAGCAGTGAGTTCTAAGCCAGCCTGGTCTACACAGGAAGCTCCAGGCCCACAGAGCGACATGGCAAGACCCTGTTTAAAAGAAAGAACGTACACACACAAAATACCTATGTTCACACACACCACAGACATAAAAATACATGAACACGCAATATATGCTTTACAGGAGCACGAGAAAACAAAATTCATTTATCCAGCACATTAGAATGGTGGCCACGGGAAACACGAAAGAAAGGCACCAAGAATCAGAAACAAAACAAAGAGGCCTTGATTCAAAGTCTTAAAGAAAACGCAGGTACTTCTCATTTCTGCGGTGAGAGATCCTCTTTCAGCTCCTCTCAGATGCACGGGACTAGCGTTCCATTAGCCATCACCGCCACGCTGCGTACCGGATCACCAGAACCTAGCCACTGTCTCCCCGTTTCCCTGTCTGCTCTGCACAGAGGCCAGTGCCCAGCATTCAGCTCTGAGTTCAGCTTTCCTGACAGGAGCGAGAGCTCGTGGAACTCGTTCTGTCTAGCGTATCTTGCTCAGCATAATACCCCCGGGTTCATCTATATTGCCACAAACGGCAGGAGTCCCCGCTTTTTAAAGACAGAGAGCACGTTCTTTAGTCGAGGCGTTCAGCGGTAAGCCCGGATGTTCCTGCCTCTTAGACCACTGTGAGTTTCTCTGCGGTGGCGCAGGGCTGCAGTGTCTCCTGGAGTCACCCATTTCTGCTCCTTTGGGTGCATACGCAGAAGTGAGGCTGCTGAGTCTGTTTCCTGGTTTCCGAGGGTCCTTCGCGCGTTTCCGACGCTACACTGATTCGCGTGGTCCCCAGGCGCATACCTTCCCTCCACACCTTCGCCAGCACGGGTCTGCCGGGTAACAGCCAGTCTAACAGCGCGCTATGGTTGCGTTTCCCTGGTAATTCAATGTGTTAGGGTTTTTTGTTTGATTTATTGATTGATTGATTGATTGATTGATTGAGACCGGTTCTGTCTGTGCAGCCCCGGCTGCCCTAGAGCTAGCTATGTAGACCAGGCTGGCCTCAAACTCAGAGATCCTCTTGCCCGGGGCGAAAGGCATGCGCCACCTCCAGCAGCATTGTGTGATTTTTGACATGTCTGTTAGCTAGTATCTCTTTTTGAGAAATATTTGCTCACGCCCTCTGCCGACCTTCTACCATGATGGTCTCTTTTCCTGCTATTGAGCAGCTTGAGTTCCCTGCATGTTGGGGATATCAGCTCCTTTTCTGATAAATGATTTGTAAACGTTTCTATTGTTCAGATTGTCTCTTCACTCTTTGCTGTGCAGAATACTTCATTTGATGCAAAATTACCTGTGTATTTTTCCTTTCATTGTAGAAGAAAAATCCTTAACTAGATTTACAAAAGAAAAAGCACTAACGAAAAGGAAAATACTAAAAGGTGGTGAAGCCCAAATTTGAAGAAGATAATCTGAAAAATGGGTCAAGATCTGCAAAGCTGACAAAAGACTCAGATGCAGTCCTCAAAGGCCAGTAAGAGAAAGACAACAGCACTGGACAGCCTCGGACAGAGGCCACTAACACCACGTGAACGGAACATAACCTCCCTCCTCCTGAACTAACCCAGGCAAAGACGGTTGGTTTATCAACAACTTTCAAGTTTTACCAAATTCATAAGAATATCTGTAAGCAGGAAACTTGAGTGGAAATCATCTTAAATTTCATAAAACATATACTGGCTAAAATCTCTATTTTAAAAAAGAGCTCTTAAGAGAAAAATGGAAAAAGTATTTGCATCAACCATTTGTGCATCCACAAGGGGAATGAGTTACTTATGCAACTACTACACAGGGGAAAGCTTTGTTTCCATAGAGATTATGACACAACTGATTTAGGCCTTAAATTAGAATATTCCGTTTGAATTGAGAAATGATCTTTTTGTTTAAGTGAATAGTGAGAGTATTCAGCGTGAATGAAAGCTGCGTACATCTGCTGACATCATTTCCTCTTTACTTCAGTAATAATTAGTAATAATTCATCTACACAAGTTCTAGAGAGGATTTGTAACCCCCGGTCTCGCAAGTGCCTGGAAACACGGCGAATGACATATTTCTACAGGAAGTTCAAAAATATGGACCAAGAAGAGCAGACTCAAGACACAGCGGAACCTCTGCCCACCCCGCCTCTTACATTCCCTGAGCGTCTGAGAGCGAGACAGGTGAGCCCTCTTTTTTCTCAGCACGATCGCCCGGGTCCAACAGAGTGTGAGAGAGAACTTGTGAAGTTACCAATACAAAAGGCACAAAACATCGGCATGCAACGTGGGTAATTCCTTCAGGGACTTCGCCCGGCCCTAGCTACAGCCCGGATGACTGGACGCGGCATTTTAAGTTCAGGAGTCCTTGAAAGTTGAATTTCACCTTCCCAAACCACTCACAACTCCTGGAAGGCCTGTGGTCTGACCTCAGTTCCAGGACAGCACACACTCCTGTCTTCTTCCTCTTCAGCCTTCAGAGCTCACGTGCAAGGAGACCCCCTGTGCCCATGGCCCCACCTCAGCAAGAGCAGCTGTTCCTGTGTTCCCCAGGCTGGCTCCCTGCGGTGGACTCTCATCACAGACTGCAATTTTCTCCTACCACACCAAGCTTCCGAGTCCTATTCTCCTGCACAAAACCAGAACTCAAAGGACCGTGCTCACCAGCTGTTGTTGAGTGCGGCAGGACAGAAAGCCAGGGGCAATTAAAAGACGCTCTTCTGGAGTGTCATTAAGACCTCATGAGCTCAGACTCAGACTCTAGAAGCGATACGGAGGTGTTGCAAAGAAGCATGTTCAAATAGCAGTGAGCCATTCTTAAGGTCTAAGCATTCCTGAAACTGGGAGTCCAACAAACAAGATGATAAATGAAACAGGGCCCCAGGCCTTAGTAGGCCCCAGCCCTTAGTAGGCCCTGAGACCTTAGCACAACTGACTCCATGACGGAAGGGCCACTCAGGCTGTAAGACTCAGCACGTAGATGGCACCACCTGCCAAAGCTAAAGCAAAGGCCTAGTCCATCCAGGTCCATGGGAAAGCCTCTACGTGTGCTAACCTTGCTTTTGACTTCTGTAGCTCAGCTTCTGGCTAACTGTTCTTGTTAACTGAACTATGTCAACCCAGAATGTAGAAGTACGTTGTTGTGGCAATTCAGGAGACACAGAGGCATATTCATAGGCTTAAACCCTGCCAGACCTCAACAGAGGGAACCACCATCATGGCAAGAACCATCCTGAACAGTGGAACCTTGAGCAACTGAGCTCAGGTGTTTTTAATGATTCAGAACTCCTCAGATGCAGACTATAAGCAATCAAACGTTCCCCACAGAAATTCAACACCTGCAGACAATACAGAATGCCAAGGCCTGTGCATTCCTTTTTCCAACAGTGCACAAAAACAATTATTTTAAACACAACTAAAAATAAATTTTCCCATTTCCTCTTTTCTGTATATAAAAAAAAATTGCTTTACCTTTACAACACAATTTAACACTACACCAGAAAACTATTTACAAGAGGAACAATCACAAGGGTTGCTAATGCACAGGACAAATGAAACCAAACACCTATTAAGCTTTTCACAATGTCTTTGGACAGCAAAAAACATTACCAATATCCAATTATCTGGAATTCACTCACGATCTCCTGGGCTCCTCCAAAGAACTTGGGTCACTTCTCTGGCTCTGCCCTGTGCAGCACACACAGCTTGTCCTCCAGGCTCTGGCCGGCTCCCCTACACTGCTGCTGCTGCTTTGGTGGTCGTTCACGGTACAGGCATCTTCAGAACGCTGGGGTCTTCTGCTGCAACTGGGCTGCACCTTCACCAGTGGCCTCTCCTGGCCTCTCACAGTGCCAAGCTTCAGCTGCTCTCCATGACCCCTTCAGGCCTTCAAAACCAGTCCACCTGACTCTTATAGTACCAAATTCAGCTGCCAGCAGGAGATACAAACTCAGGCCAGTTCTGGAAGACAGTTTCCATGTGCTGACCCTAAGGAAACAGTTTCCAGATTTTAAGAGTCTGGTTTGCTGGAAAAACAACTAGTCCTTGTCTGCAGGAAGGTTTCCCTCGTGGGTGGAGTTCTCATCACCATCACCAGTGCCTGGACTGCTTGTCTTTCTCTTAGACTTTGCAGAAAAAAATAAAACTGGTCAGTTTAAGTGGCTTTTTGGCTCCAAACTGTGGCAGGGGGTCCCAGGCCGGTGGGCAGAATCGTGGGTTGAAACACTGTGGTGCTCTGGGGTTCTTTCTCACCACCACTAAGGGAAAACACCCAGATCTTCCATAGATCTCAAATACAACATCTTGAGCTTCGCACACATACAACACAGCTCTCAGGAAAGCCAGTTTGTGACGCAGCATGCTACCACCAGCAGTGGGTGGGAGCACGGGCCCCGTGGTCAGGAAAAGCAGTAAGACCCTTGCTTTTCCCTGCTCCGGTCTGAATCCTTTATCTCTAAGGGCCTCCATTCTGTGGCTCTCACCTTGGAGATTTTTTTTCTTCATTTATTTATTAATTTCACAGGCTTTCTCTTCATAGAGGCTATTTCCTTTCTCTCCTCTTCCTTCAGGAGCCTACAATTAACATCTTAATCTCTGTCCTCTGGTAGCTGCCCTGAGCATGCTCTACTGTCTCTGAGATCTGGAGATTCTTCCTCGTCTTCCTTGTCTCCACGTTGGATGAGCTGGTGTGATGTCAGTGTCCTGCGCTGGTATGTCGTTTGTAGTGGCATGCTGCTAATGGTAACTCACCAAGAAGACAAGGAGTCTTTTCATAGGTGCAAACACTGCCAAAACGGAGCAAGGGAACCACCATCACTGCACGAACCAACCTGGACAGTGGAACCCGTGTTTCAGCTCAGGTGTTTTATTGATTCAGAACTCCTCAGATGCAGATCATTAGCAATCAAACGTCCCCACAGAAATCCCACACCTGCAGACAGTACAAAACACCAAGGCCTGTGCATCCCTTTTTCCAACAGTGCACAAAGACAATCATTTTAAACACAACTAAAAATAAACTTCCACAGCACCAGAACATGGTGTCTCAGCAGATAAAGCTGTTGGCCGTTCTAGCTGAGTGGATATTCTATCTTATTCACAAAAGTCTACGAGGAAATGATATAATCTTTGTTTTTGTTTGAGTATTTCCTTAACTTCACCAAACACTCAAGGTTTATTTGATTAGATTTTTATCTTGTTGCAACTTTGGGCATTTTGCTCTCTATATTAATTTTTATGAACTGAGTTCTATGCAAAGATCAGAAACTGCTTGAATTCCTTTTCAAAAGGCTGTTTTCCATTTAAACTATAACCTATAAGTGAAAAGACACAAACACACTCGGGTTCTGAAGATATATGACTGAAAAGAAAAAACAAACAAACAGAAGCTATCCAGCTCAGGAGAAGGCATGATTTTCATACCAAAACGCTAGCATAACATCACAATTTTGTAAGAAAATGTTTAAGACCGATAATAAAGTAAAGTAAAAGATTTAGGGGATTAATAACAAAGTATGAATGTGTATCTATGCATACTTAAGATAACTTTAAGACACAGGGCCAGCGCTGGGGACGTGTCTCAGTGGGGAGAAGTGCTGCTTGCGTGGGCCTGACTCCCAGCGCGCAGCCCCGAGGCTGTGAAAGCCAGGTGTAGAGGTGTCCAGTGCGGCACGGAAGGCAGAGCCCGGGACAGCAGCCCAGAAGCTCACAGGGCAGCCAGTGTGCAATACAGCTCAGCAGAAGAGACAGAGAGGCCTTGCTTCAGCAAGGGGGCAAGATCAAACTCCCCAAAGTTGTCCTCTGACCTCCAAACGCACACAATGGCACCAGTGTGCCCATGCTCACACACACACACACACAGATACACACTCACATACACAGATACACACACATATACACACACATTACACACATTCACATACACACACAAGTCACACATACTCAACACACACATACACACACACACATACAGATATACACACACACACATACACACATTGACACACACATACACACATTGACACACACACATACACACTCACACACACAGTTTTTAAAAAGTTCCCTTGATGGTACACTGGTCTAAAGTGTAACTTTAATCTCCTGATGCTGACTTTCTAGGAACTATTGGAAACAGAGGACTGGACAAACACGGCAGAAATGAGTACAACTTGGCGCTGCCCTGCGACGGCGAGGTTACGGCAGCAGCCAGTGCCTGTCTCCACTCACCGCACATTAATTTTTGCTAAGTAGCTTTCTGTAGGCGGTGACTGAAGGAGAGGAGGACGTGCGTGGACTCCTGCTCTCCAGGGAAGGACACTGAATCAAGGCAACACACTAGGCTGACTAGTTCCTCTTACCAGAGGAGATCTGGAAAAAAAAAGACTTAACTGAAGAGAAGTCTGGATGTCTACCTTCGACTCTGACTCGCCCTGCTGCTCTAAGGCGCTGCAAGTGCTTGGCGGCATTTGGCCTTCAGTGGATAGGGCAGAGAGCTTCAGTGGGTCGGGCAGAGAGCTTCAGTGGGTTAGGGCAGAGAGCTTCAGTGGGTCGGGCAGAGAGCTTCAGTGGGTTGGGCAGAGAGCTTCAGTGGGTAGGGCAGAGAGCTTCAGTGGGTAGGGAAGAGAGCTTCAGTGGGTAGGGCAGAGAGCTTCAGTGGGTAGGGAAGAGAGCTTCAGTGGGTTAGGGCAGAGAGCTTCAGTGGGTAGGGCAGAGAGCTTCAGTGGGTCGGGCAGAGAGCTTCAGTGGGTAGGGAAGAGAGCTTCAGTGGGTTAGGGCAGAGAGCTTCAGTGGGTTAGGGCAGAGAGCTTCTAGGGCAGAGAGCTTCAGTGGTTAGGGCAGAGAGCTTCCCCTTCAGAGGTGGATGTGCTTTGACTCACTGAGAAAAAGAGAGCTAAGCAGTAAATAGCAGCAGACGAAACAAATCTGGAGAAGGCCTGTCATCTGTTACCCCGGAGAGGGAGCATTAAGCATTCAAGTGTGCCAACAGTCTGCCTCTGGAATTGGCAGGCTGGATAAGCAAAGTCCTTGAAGGGTTAAAAAAATTAACGTTAAGTGATTTTACTGCTCTAAACCTGTTCTTGGGGCTAGAGAGACGGCTCAGTGGTTAGGAGCACTGGCTATTCTTCCAGGGGACCTGGGTTTGATTTCTGGCACCTGCTCATCGGCTCACAACTCTGTGACTCCAGTTCTGGGATATCCATGCTTTCCTCTGGCCCTCCTGGGTACTTCGAGCATGTGCTGCACAGACATATATGCAGACAAAACCCTAGACATATAAAATAAACATAATAAATCTTAAATAAAAAGACCCACCCTGTTCAGTGGGAGCAGTGCTCTTCCATGCTGGGTACGGAACCCAGGCCCCGAACAGAACAGGAAAGAGCTTGACCACTGAGCTGCACCCCTTTCCTTGTTTAATGAAACAGGGTCTGCCTATGTACCCAGGCTAGCTTAGAACTTGAGACTCTCCTGCCTCTGCCTTCTGATATTACAGGTACGAGCCATCACATTCCGGATCTCACCACTCTAACAGACTCCTAGAATCGGTCTGTCTTCATTTCCCAGGACTGTATAATCAGTTAGTACAAACTGGGTGGTTTAAAGTAAGAGAAACGTATTCTCTCACAGTTCAGGAGACCCAAATGTCCAAAAATAAAGGCTTACCTGGGCATGGTAGTGCACGCCTTTACTCCCAGCGCCTGGGAGGCAGAGGCAGGTGGACTTCTGTGAGTTCAAGGCCAGTCTGGTCTCTAAGTTTTTCAGGCCGGGCAGGGCTACATAAGACCTTGTTTTAATGCTGAAGAGGCTCCCAGAAGGGAGGCAGAAAGTGCAGCCCATGAGGAGGTGTGAGAAGAGAAGCGTGTCAGGTGTGTGCTGCTTCATTCAGGAGCCTGGGGAGTGAGCTGGGATAACAGTGGACGGAGCCTGACAATGGATCTAGTGCCCTGATGCGGCCCCTCTGCGTGCAGATTCCAGGATTAACATGGAGGCTCACACGGTTAAAAGGCTGTCAAAAGTCTGTTGGAATAGTTGGCTCAAGCATTTGTCGGAAGATGGCCTACTGAAAAGACGCGGGCGACGCTGACATCCCTGGGCTGAGTGTTGAGGAGGGGGTTCCAAGGCTCAGGGAAACCGCAGTGCTGGAGGGCAGGCTGTGTACAGCCTGATCCTCACAGTGGGCCGGAGGACGTGCCTTCCACTAATCCTGAAGGCACAAAAGGTGAGAGGGTACCAGCACATTGAACATTTGTTGCTGTTTGCTTGTGCCAGGCCTTAGGGCCTGAGACACTGCTGCTCAGTTGGGTGAACTCAATGCAATGGGACCGGGTGGAGCACTGAACTGCCAAAGGCAAGGTAACCATGGTTACTGTATTGGGCAACACAGACATGTCCACGAGGTGTGAACTGTAATGGGCAGCACAGACATGTCCATGAGGTGTGAACCGTAATGGGCAGGACAATGTCCACGAGGTGTAAACTGTAATGGGCAGCACAGACATGTCCACGAGGTGTGAACCGTAATGGGCAGCACAATGTCCACCAGGTGTGAACTTTAATGGGCAGGACAATGTCCACCAGGTGTGAACTGTAATGGGAAGGACAATGTCCACCAGGTGTGAACTGTAATGGGCAGGACAATGTCCACCAGGTGTGAACTGTAATGGGAAGGACAATGTCCACCAGGTGTGAACTGTAATGGGCAGCACAGACATGTCCACGAGGTGTGAACCGTAATGGGCAGCACAATGTCCACCAGGTGTGAACTTTAATGGGCAGGACAATGTCCACCAGGTGTGAACCGTAATGGGCAGGACAATGTCCACGAGGTGTGAACCGTAATGGGCAGCACAGACATGTCCACGAAGTATGAACCGTAATGGGCAGCACAATGTCCGCCAGGTGTGAAGTGTAATGGGCAGGACAATGTCCACGAGGTGTGAACTGTAATGGGCAGCACAGAGTGGTTTTGTGGTGGCATGGTTCATGGACCTCTGGCACTATGTACTCAGTCATGGTGTTTCCGGGCATGAAACAAGATAAATGCCTATTGCATTTTGTCTCAGTAAATAAGTAAACACTCCCAGCACGGGCAGCGCTGGTGTCCTCTGGAGGCGGAGATGGACCTGCTGCACCCATCCAGCTGTGGTTTCGCTGGCTGCCCCACTCTGGTCTCTGCCTGTCACCACAGTCTCCCATTTAGACACCACATCTAGGGCCCACCGTGACCCAGTGTGACTTCATCCTAACTGTCTGCAAAGGCCCAACTTCGATTACAAACACACTCCGGAGTTTAAGTGGAAATGAGCCTGTATCCGCCATAGTTCACAAACACAGCCCAATTCAATAGCTAAAAGTGGTCAGCTCATTTAAA